>VXBT01005227.1:146393-179350 GCA_013400235.1 Oriolus oriolus | reverse complement strand
GGGGCGGAACGGCCGCCGCCGCCGCCCCTCCCCCCGCGCCGCGCCGAGCCCCGCGCGCCCCGCAGGCCGCTGCCCGGCCCGCCGCACAGCGCGCTGCCAGGTTGGGCACGGGGGTGGGAGGCGTCGGCCACTGTATGTGTGGGAGCGGCCTGCGGTCCCGATGGAGGGGTAGTGGTTCTGTGCTCGGCTCGGTCGCCGGGCCGTGTCCTTGAGCGCCAATGGATTCAGCTCTGGAGGGTTCGGTTACGGGCGTGATCGCGACGGTGGCCCCCGGCAGCACGGAGCGGGTGCGTGGGGGCGCAGGTGGGAAGGGCATTGTCATTTCACCGGGTGTCCCGTACTGGTGCTGATGCTGTTCCTTCTCCTCGCCTCACCTCCCAGGCCCTGCGGGCTCACCTCAGGCAAGTCTCCTAATCAGGTGTCCTGTTCTCTAAGGAAGAGCCAGAGATTCCTTTAGCGCTGCCTGTGTTCTCAGCAGGGTTCTGTACCAAGTCGATGTTTGTAGGTAGAAGAACCTTTGGCAATAAAGCACGATGTGCCAAGTGAAGCAGACAGCACAGGAATCCACAGAGTAGCCCATTGGGATGCTGCTGTGGTTTTTATCATGCGGGTGGTGAGACCCTGGCACACGTTGCCCAGAGAAGCTGTGGATGCCCCATCCCTGGGAGTGTTCAAGGCCAGGGTGGATGGGACTTGGAGCAGCCTGGTCTAGTGGAAGGTGTCCCTGCCCATGGCAGGGAGATTGGAACCAGATGATCTTAAAATTCTCTTCTAACCCAAAGCATTCTGCGACTCTACACACTGTAAATCATGTGTATCAGTAGAACTTAAAGTACTTCTGGAAAAAAGAGGAAGTGCATTGCCAGCAGCAGTAAAGCCATTCAGTCACAGCCATTCAGAGCACAGCAAGTGCTCTTCCTGTTTAAGAGGGTGTTTTTCCTGAGAAAATAGTTTAATTTGAGCTCTTCTGGTAACTCCCAGACCAGTAGAAACAGTGCTAATAATGGGAGTTGGGAGCCTTCTGAAAGTGCTACCTGATGCTTATAAATGGTGTGCATTTGATTTTGAATTAATCAGTAATTCCTTCAAACGTTTTGGATTTGTGTCACCTTTGATGACAGCTCTCTTGTTTTTATGGCTTTATATGTTTGTGCCCTAAGGTCTTTCCTCCACACTTCTAAAGTATCCTGGAATCTACCTGCTTACTCTAGACTTTGTGACTAGGGTAATGTATGTAGATTGAATGTAAGATTTTTGAAAGCCATGGGAATAACTGTCTCCTTAATAAATGGTTTATTTTGGAGGCTGAGTTGCCCCTGGAGGACTCTGAGTGTGTTGACAGGCACAGATAACGATGCCTTCTCTGCTTGTAAAGGCATGTCTTCTTGTTCAAAAGGCATCATTGATTTGATTGATCAGAGTCAAGGCCCTATGCCCTGAACTAACACTGGGAGGGAGCTGAGATCTGCCCATTTTAATGGGAACATGAGGAAACAAAACATTACCGAGAAAAGCCTGAATTGCTTTCCTCAGCTTTAAAGTGCAGACTACCTCTGCCTGCTCTCAGTAGGATAGAATATAGCCCAATACTTATCCTAGAGGAAGAATCAAGTTGAAGGTGAAAGATTCTCTGTAAATACAAGTACAGAGTACCAGGAATTTCACTGTGTCATTTTTAAGTGGGTGCATTAGGGGGAAAATTCTTCATGCAGTGTGAAGGGATAATGTACTGTGGTCTTGCACAGTTAAATAATTGTATTCTTTGTCTTAGTTTGAATTTTTTGTCTTACAAATTTTGATTTCCAGTCTGGTTTGTTCACTGCTGGTGAGTACCTAGTAGATGTTTCCATCAAGCTGTTGGATGCAACCGCAACACCTCATTCCTGAGAAGTATGAATGAAGAACCCGTTGTATATTTCTGAGTGGCCTTGATCCTACAACCATCAATATGAAATTTAGCACCTCTCTTAGATCACATAAAGCCTGTAGCTCTTGCCTTTACTGTCACACTTTACAGGCAATTAAGAGAATTTTGAAAATGTTTGACTAACTTAAAGGATAATACTGAATAAGTAGCAGATTGAGAATTTTTCTCTGGAAAAGAGAAAAACAGATCTCTCCTCAGCCTGACAGGATTTTTTTTTGGTAGTTATTGCAAATGCGCTTTACTTTGCTTTTTTTATAAATTTCTCTAAACTTTTTTTTGTGTATGTGTGTGAATGTTTCAGGAGATGCTTCAAGGACCATCAGAAGATGTGTTTGCAAAGATGGAAAGTTCAGTTGAAGAGATGGATACTTCTGAAACCCAGTGGGGCTGGTTTTATTTGGCTGAGTGTGGTAAATGGCATATGTTTCAGGTAAATACCTATGAAGTTATATTGGCTCTGATGGATTCCATACATCGAATTACCCATTGCTGAGCTTGTCTAAGTGTAATTTTTCTTTTACTTGAAGACCGACTCAAACAGTCACTGCTCTATTAGCAGCGAAGATATTGAAAGGAGTTTCCGAACAGACCCTCATGGATCTCTGTCTTTTTCCACTGCAAAGTTTAACTACACACTCGACTTTTCAGGTATGTGTCTTTCCAAAGACTAAATTTAAATAATAGAAGGTCTCAGATACTCCAGTACGTTTGTTCATTCAGCAGGTTATTGTCCTCATATCTGGTGCAAAAACATGATGGAGAATGTCTTCTTTACTGGAAAGTACATAGGAGTTTTTAGAAACAGCTGCCCAGTTATATTTTTTTGGTGTAGTTTATTAATAAAGCAGCATGTTCTGTTTAATAGCACTCCCATCGCGTTCCTGCTCCTTGCTTCAGCTGCAGGTGGCACGTAGGATGCATCTATTGAACTGGGAAGTTTGAACCTTTTTTCTTTGATGTGCAACTGCCTGTAAGCTTGGAAAACCTCTTCCATTCAGTCTGTATAAGAAGCATTGCTATGAAGGAGGTTTCCTGCAAAATACTGGCATCAAAGTGATTTAATAATTCCGCAGGTAGTTGAAGCCAGTTCTGTTCTCAGAATAACAAGGAGATAGGCAAAACGATTTTCTAGTAGATTGTGAACATCTCACTTATGCTGTTCTTGTAAGTTACAGAATATTACAGGTTTCTAATGTGTGTAACTAATTATAAATGTAATCTGTTCTTTGTTCAAAGGTACCTTGTGCTCTAATAACTTTTTTTTAGTTTTTCCATTCATAGATTGTTTATTTTCTGATTAAATTACAAAACAGCTATATGCTTATATGTAGGAAATTAAGGAAATAAATACATATTCCAATATATGTATTCAAATTTCAGATATTTCAAATACAGAAAGTGGGGACTGAGTAAAACAGCAATATACTGGCAGTAAGGTGGTATCTAACAATACAAGGAGTTTTTATGCTTACTTGTGTTGAAATGTCTGTTTATAAAAAACTATGCTTTGCACCCAGAATAAAAACACTATAAGCAAATGTTAAAGAACAATTTTTATGTTACTATCTGCAGGTCCTGATGTCTTACATTAAGAATAGCATATTCTTTGTCATCCAATTAAAGTCAGTGGAAGTTTTGCTTGTGATTTAGTGGGGCTGAATGTTAGATGGATATTTTAAAAATAAATGTTTTGTGTCTGTAATATTTGGACATTCTTCCAACTCATATAAATGACCGTGCATTTAGAAACATTTATTGAAAATGCTGATTTGTTACTTGTTGAGATAGGAATTCCTGTCAAGTAACTTAGGGTGTTATAACATTCTTTTAAAAAATGACACTTAAATGTTTCATACGCTGTAGATGAATTCCCAGAACTTTCATCCTAATTCTTGTTTTATACTCAGTGATGAAACAAATCAACTTAACTACCCTTAAGCAACGTCCAATAAAGCGAGCTCCCTTTGCAATCAATTCATTCAGGTAAGGAAATAAGAGGAAGACTCCTTATTTTTATTTTATTCCTGATTCTTCTAGGTAAAATAAAACACAAGTGTTTTGTCTGTATTGTTTATATTTATTTGCTTTTGGAGTCACTTGCTCTGAATACCTGTTGAATCAGAATTGCTGCAGGGAAGCAGCACCAAAAAATGGAATAGTTTGATCCACTGACTTCATAAATTATTTAGAAGTATTATTGTAACAGCAAAAAAAGATTAAGTTATATTTCTTGCCTATATTTTACTCATTTACTCTAAAATGACTTGGAGTTTAAAAAATTGTGTTTTAACAATTCTTTTATGAGTCTAATTACTTTAGATTGTTGGTTTCTTACCATTTGATCAGTCATTAGATGTAAAGCTGTGCTGATGTAAATCTGGTACTCACTAAACAATAAACTGAGCTATGCAGTGTTACTACCACAGGTGAAATTGAGTACATGGGATATGTGGCGCTTTTCCCCCAAATAGTTTCTGAGAAAAATTTTAGTTCTGAATTGTAGTGTGGTTATACATTCAAAAATAAATTTGTCATAAGAAATGTAGTAGCAATCTGTTTACACTGACTTTCAAGAAGATCTGTTTTTTGAAGTGTCAATGATTTTTCAGTAGATATTTGCTAAATAGTGCATACATTGATGAGCCAATTTATTTTGTTTTTTGAATAGTTGCATTCAGTATTCTTATTTCCGTGTGATGACATTCCTTACTTTCAGGAGATTCCTTCTTTTAGTCCCAGTTTTAAGGCTTAAGAGCTTCTATGTATATAGTGCATGTGCTTAAACCACTCTTTTTCAGGAGCTCTGTATAAACTTCATGGGGGTTTGCTTTTTTTTGCCTACTGTGTTGTTTGGAGCAGGAGTTTGACAGGAAGAAAATGCCTCATGTCTTTGAAGTGATGTGCTTTTACCTTTTTTGTTTGAAGTTTCATCTGTGAAAATGAGGCTATCCCTATGCCTTCACACTGGGAGAATGTAAATACAGAGGAGCCATACCAGGTAAGAGTTGGTATGCAACTTGGTCAGAAACATGTGACAATGAAATAATGCATCGAATTGAAATCGTACTAACCTCTTTTTTTCCAGCTTATTCCATTGCAAAAGAAAACAAATGAATATAATGAAGTTTCTAGTCTCTTTGGAAAAACAATGGATAGCCACCGAATTAAAAGAATTAAGAGAATACAAAATCTAGACTTGTGGGAGTTTTTTTGCAGGTGAGATTATTTCTAAAACCAACAGTTTTAGGACTGTTAATGGAGAAAAGTTTTAAGTCATGCAGCAGAAATATGTTTAATTGTTTTTATTATTAATGAAAATTTTTGTTACTTTTTAACATTTACAAATTTTCTTATTTGTCATTTCTCTCTATTCAAAATTTAATTTTCAAGACTCTGTAGCTTCTACAGGTGCAGAAACGTAATACTTGTAGAAATACATTAGATAAAGCTGTAGCACAGATAATGTGTTAAAGATGTTCAGAATATCTGTGTGGTAGATGCCCATGATCTTTACAGTGAAGTAAGGAGAACAAAAAATTAGCTTTTGTAAAATGATTTCTTGAGAGGCTTGTATTATTTTATTTTTTACTGAACAAAGCAAATGAGTATTTCTGTCTTGTTAGATTTCTCAATGTTATGAAGTGTAGGGCAGAATTAAGTGTCTAATTAACACGTATTCATGCAATTTCTTTTAAGTATAATGTGCTACAAAACCTTGTTCTAAGTTCTTGGCTTTTCCACCTTCATATTGTGCTGGCCTGGAAGATGTAGGAAGTGCCTGGTTTGATGTCCACTTATTTTGTGGTATCAGTCTTAAGCAATTGTACTTGACAAAAGTTATTTGTGTATCTTGTAGGAAGGAGTACATATCAGAAGATTTAAAGATGTTTTGCAGTAATAAAATCATCTAGACTAAGTTAAATAGTGAGGAAATAACTAACCAGATGTATATTAAAATTTTGCATAAGTTACATGATTTTTTTAAAGATATGTCATCTATTGTTAATTTAAAGCTATATCATTAACGTGGAAGTGAATTTCCGTATACATGTTAATGGTTAGGAGGGTTATCCTACTTTTATTCCTGGAGGAGTAAGGAAGAGAGTCAGCAGAACTGCTGCCTTGGACTTCCAGAACTCAGACTTTGGGTTGTCCAGGAGACTGTTTGACAGAGTCCCTTGGGAGGCAGTCATGAGGGGCAAAAGAGTCCAGGAAGGCTGGACACTCTTCAAGAGGGAAATCCTAAAGGCTCTGGAGCGGGCTGTCCCCGTGTGCTGAAAGACAAGCAGGCAAGGAATAAGATCATCCTGGCTGAACAGAGAACTTTGGCTGGAATTCAGATGAAAAACAGAGTTTAGAAGGGCCAAAGCCCAACTAGAACCTAATTTGGCCACTGCCATAAAGACAATAAAAATGTTTTTTAAAATAAATCAGCAACAAGAGGAGGGCTATGGAGAATCTCCATCCTTTACTGGATGTGGGTGAAACATAGTGACAAAGGATGAGGAAAAGGCTGAGGTACTTAAAGACTGAGGCAAAGCAGGTAAGATCAGTTGTTCTCTGGGCACCCAGATCCTGAGCTGGAAGACAAAGGGAGCAGATTGGAGCCCTCGTAATTCAAGGGGAAATGGTCAGTGACCTGCACCACACAAGTCTATGGGGACGGATGGGATCCACTGGAGGGTACCAAGGGAGCTGGTGAAGTGCTCACTGAGCCACTTTCAACCATTTGCCAGCAGTCCTGGCTCACTGGGGAGGTCCCAGTTGACTGGTGGCGAGCAAACATGATGCCCATCCACAAGAAGGGTTGGAAGGAGAATCTGGAGAACTACAGAGCTGTCAGGCTGAGCTCTGTGCCAGGGAAGGTCATGGAACAGCTCGTCCTGAGTGCCATCACACAGCCATGTGCGGGCTAAGCAGGGGTCAGGCCCGGCCAGGATAAGTTTAGGGAAAACAGGTCCTGCTTGATGACCCAACCTCACCTCCTTCTATGACAGAGTGACCCACTAAGTGGATGAGGGAAAGGCTGCAGTTATTTTTTACCTGGACTTCAGTAAAGCCTTTCGACACTGTTTTCCCACAACATTCTCCTGGAGAAACTGGCTGCTCATGGCTTGGACAGGTGCACTGTTTGCTGAGTAAAAAACTGTCTGGATAGCCAGGCCCAGGGAGAGGTGGTGAATGGAATTACATCCAGTCAGTCACAGGTTGTGTCCCCCAGGGCTCAGTTTTGGGGCCAGTCCTGTTTCATATCTTTATCCGTGGTCTGGACAAGGGGATCAAGGGCACTCTCAGTCAGTTTGCAAATGACACCGAGCTGGGTGGGAGTGTTGATCCGCTGGAGGGCAGGAGGGCTCTGCAGAAGGATCTGGATAGGCTGGATCCATGGGCTGAGGCCAATTGTATGAGGTTCAATAAGACGAAATGCTGGGTCCTGCCCTTGGGTCACAAGGCAGTGCTCCAGGCTAACACACACTGGTGAAGAAATTATTGCCTGGTAGTATATTACAAAGAAATAGGTATTCCAGCATTCCAAATTCACTTCTTTTGGTGTCCCACATAGGAAACTTGAAAAGAGGATGATGCTTAGTCTAGCATCTCAGTTTGGAGTCGTCAAGGAGTACTGCAAATAAAAAAAGGTGTTGGTCAGTGAGATTGTTGACCATTTTTAGAATAAGCTTATGTGCTTACATACGTACAAAGAGCATGTCTCTGGGTATTTAATTTTGCTGTAGGTTTTGCCTTTTATTGAGTGAATTGGCTGAATGAGAATTTTCTCATTGCTGGATCAACTTAATTTTGTTGAACTGGATTAGCTTGTCACTGCTGGTGGAAAGTGCTAAGATGATGCTTTTTAGAACAGTTGGACTCCCTGACTTCTGTTTCAAATCACCAAAGTGTCATGTTGTGGCATCCCTGCATTCTGCAGATCCAGATTTCCAGTGTGCCTGGTATTTTCTACTACTCAGGAGGAGCAATTGCTACTTAAACTTCTTTGGTTTTGAAAAAGTGTTTTGTTTAATTGATAAAATAAGGGATTGCATTTGATCATAGCCTGAATGATTATTTGCATCACTGTAGTGGTCAGAACACATTTGCCTCTTACAATAGTTCCCATATTAATGACAATTCTAAACTGGCTTTATGAAATGAACTGGTCAGAGATAATAAAGGACTGTTACAGAACATCTTTTGAGAATTGATTATTCACTTTTTGTATAAATTTGTTCCATTCCCCTGTTTCAAGAGAAGTTACTCGAGGCTACATTTATACGTTGTCTGAGATCAGCAGCCAACAGCAGAGGGCTGCTGATTGAAGAAATTCCAGGTGTTCAGTACAATTAGCCCTTAGATCAGTTTTTGCTGATTTACATAGGTAATAGTACTTTATAATCTACCACCTTTGTTATCCCTTCCACCATGACATTAAAGTAGGTGGAGGGAACAAAATGTGCAAAATTGCCTTTCTTTTAAAAATGTTTCTGCGGAAAATGACCACACTGAAACGAATGACAAATGAACAATGTTGATAAAATTGGTGTAGGGAAAACATTTTTTCCAAATCTTGGACTATGTTGGAAAATAGTCCCACAACATTCAGAAACGTGTGATTTCTAAATATGTACCTTAAGAATTCTGACTTGTTTAAAAACTAGAGTAATCTAGGTACTTGTGAAGTGGAATGTGTTAGGTCTGCACCCTCAGCAGTGTTTTCACAGTAGTAATTTAGTGGGTTTGTACAGCTATTTATTTATTGTGTGCTTATTTATGTATTTATTGTGTGTCTTCTGCAGGAAGAAAGCTCAGCTGAAGAAGAAAAGAGGTGTCCCAACGATTAATGAGCAGATGCTGTTTCATGGCACCAGTAATGAATTTGTAGAAGCAATATGTATTCATAACTTTGACTGGAGAATAAATGGGATGCATGCTGCTGTGTATGGAAAAGGTAAGTATTGTTGTCACATACAACAGTGGCACTGTCAACAGCTCAACATTAAGTGTTCCCTATAGTGTGTACTTTGTGATGCATGCCTTTTGTTTACCCAAGAGCTGTTTAATACAGCTCTGCTTTTATGGCAAGTGTAATTAAGGATGCAGTAAGGAGTGTAATTGTCACAACTCGCTGGTAGGACCAGGGAGCATGGGGAAGGGATGCCCAGCAAAGCAGTGTTGATCACAAGACAATCTCCCTGCTAAAATGTTCACACTAAAAATACTTGGTCATATTGTCATAATCTAACAATTAACAACAAAAAAAGGATTGCTAATGAACATAAAAGAACTGACATTTTTCGTCATCTTAATAGCTACGCTCTAGTAGTCAAGCTGTCATGGTAAGAACATCATCAAATTCTCTGGTTTTTATTTGAAAGGGACCTATTTTGCAAGAGATGCATCATATTCCAGCCACTTCTGCAAAGAGAGCATGAAGCATGGAGATACTTTCCAGATTCATGGTGTGAATCTGCAGCCTCATCTGCATAGACCAGATAAAGTCATGTTTCTTGCTCGTGTATTAACTGGTGACTATATCGGCGGTGATTCAAAATACATGAGGCCTCCTTCGAAAGATGGAAGCTTTGTGAACTTGTACGACAGCTGTGTGGATAATACCTGGAACCCAAAGATCTTTGTCATCTTCGATGCCAACCAAATCTACCCTGAGTACTTAATAGAATTTTGTTAAGTTGGAACTGCGTATTGTGCTTTTTTGATACTTTTGTTCCTTTTGTAAAGACAACAACATAGAAACATGATGCATGAAAGAGAGGTGAAAGAAAAGCCGGCATAAATTTATGGAGGAGGGAAGCTATTAAATATTTAAGAGAGACTGGTGAACTGTTTTTAAAAATCTGTAAACTTTACTAATGCATTTTTCAAATGTAGAGACTATTACAAATCTGAAGTTGCTTAGTGAGCCTTAAATACATTGCGCATTGGTAAGTTTTCAAAGGCAAGATTTATGTTCCGATTTTCTAACGTATATTAAACGTGGTAGAAATATGCCTCTAATATAGTATGCATATGATGAAACTAATCTTTTATAAAGATTGCCTATAAAACATAAAGTAAGAACAACAACAGCAAAACCCCAGGGGACATGGCTATATGTATGTGTGTGTGTCTGTGTTCTGTAGTACATGTTGCTTTGTTTGGAGGTCTCTTAGTTTGGATTCTAAACCTAAAAACAAAAAAGAACCTACAGCTCCTTCGTCAGTTTCCTCCAGATAAAGTTCAACAAATCCGTTAGGTTTAACTTTATGTACATTTTACTGTAAGCTTCAATTATATACTGGGAAAATGACAAAGCCCTTGCAATAGGATTTGACCATTGGTTTTGATGGAAATGAGGCCCATAGACTTGTGGCTGTTAGTTGTTTGGTATGGAACTGTTGGGCTCACAGTTGGGATATCAGCAGTGCCACACACCTTTCTCAGTTCTTATCCTATGGAATTTTTGCCATCTTGTTACAGTATTCATGTGCTGCTGTGATTCCTGTCTGGTCGGAGTTTAAGATGCATTCTGTGCTCATGTACTTGCTGTTACTGAAGACAATGTTTGGATTAACTTAACTGGAAATAATACAGTTAAAATAACAATGAAAATTTCAAAAGATGCCATCCTTTAGTTTTTAAAGACTCTAATAGAAAGCTTTTAGTAACAGTTGTGTAGACCAGGTTTTCATAACTGGTATGGTTGTAAAGTTAAAGACTATTTTTCACATGTAGAAAGAGCAAAAGAGACAATATTTGGGTAAAGAACAAACCTGGGTGCCTAAACACATGAAGAGGCTGAGGAAGGGGCTGTTACAGTGAAATGCACTGATGTGTTAAACAATTTGCTATGGAATTGTGTCCCTACTGTTCTTTGTTAAAGGACCTAAGTAGCACTAAAGGACAAAGTCAAAGTTAAAACCTTTCCAGGCTTATTCTTTGGCTATGGCCAGACACAAGTTCCTGTAGAAACGGTGTATAATTGTGGCAGATGTAGAATGATCTGTGTTGGTTTGTTATAGAATTGTTAATGGACTTTTTGGATCAAAGGCTATGTTTAAAATGTATTGTATTTAAAGGGCACTGCAGCTGCTGGCATGACCAGGTCTGCTCGAAGTCATACTAACCCGGTGGAACTGGAAGCAGAAGGTGACATACCTGGCATCATAATTGAGGACACAAATATCTCTTCTTCTGAGTGCTGTTACCATTGTCTGTCAGTGGATCTTGCACAAGTTGTGTATCTGTTTCTATTTGTAATTTCATGGCAATTTTCCTGTCCCTAAACCATTTAGGGCTAAAATGCATTTTCCTTTATTTTAGGAAGTATGATTTCTGATCCCACTTGGGAACTCTAGGTTCTACTCTTGTAGGTGTGATTTGTGTTTGATTCACTACTACGCTAGCTCTGCAAAAGGCACTTTGTTCTCCTCATTGTATGAAATAATAGTGAATCACGCAGGGAATTTGTGTATTACTGACTCCCTTTTATTCTTACACAGTATTCTGCAGAGCATACACTGTGTGAAACTAACAAATACATGTGCTGTTGTTCCTTTGATATGGTCTTTTTTTTCTTCTGAGGTCTGAACTGACTTTTTTCGCTAAGAAAACTGAAGTTTCTTTTTTAGCATCTCATGGACACAGTACCATGTGATGATCTTTACTGATCTCAGAGGCTTTTCTGATTGTGTGGTGGTGTCATGTTTGCTGCTTAATTTGAATTGAATGGCACAATCTTAATCTTACTGCACAATTGAAGTTTTACCTCTTCTTTCAATGTTCAACACGTTCTGCTTTTTGGTGTCTGTTTTTGTGCTGATGAATTTTGTTATTGAAGATGTCTGTAAAATAACTGTCCTTTTTCTGGCAGGGGGAGAGTGATTATTATTGCAAGCAAAGTCCAGAACTGTAGAAGGAGCCAACACAGGAAACAGTTGGACTTAATAAAAGAAGGAGTGAGAAAGAAAGGGAGGAGAATAATTTCTTGGCCTATAGAGTGTTAAAGAAAAGAGAAGGAATCTTGGTGTGATTTTTGGGGATGGAAACCTGCTATTTTCTCTTACTGTTTCATGTAGTGAAACTTTGTTCTCCATTTTGGTTTTATACCTGTGCAAGAGAGCATGTCATTCTGTTACGTGTCTTGATGTGAGGTAAAGCTTTCTTAGTGAATTATTCTCGTGGCAGACTGTTTTCACATGAGCATAGCACTTCACGATGACATAGAAAAATAAGATCAGCTCATACTGGCCTCCTGGACCAGCTTTGCTTTTTACAATGGGTGTGTATTCAATTATTGCTGAACAGATCTCATTTCATCCAGAGGAGTTTGGGAGAGTGTCTGTCTGCATTCCAGTTCATTTACAGGGTCAGTTTGCATAAACTCTTGTTTTTAAGTTAGAATCTGAAGAAAAAAGAAAGGATACAGCTCTATTTTTTAATAGATGTCCCAGTACACTCCCATCCAAGCTAGATGTGAGATACCTAATGTGCTGGCTGGAGTTGGCAACTTAAATTCCGGGAGTACACTGGATGCCAGTTCAGCTGGTGGCTTGAGGACAACTCTCATCCTTTTTAAACCTTTATCAGCACAGAAGATCATAGCAGGAGGGCTCAAGTGAGTCTGTGTGGTCTACATAGTGGAAATTACTTTCAGGAAGATGAGCACATACCAGTCTTAAAATTGTGTGACCTAAATGTCCATCAGTGTTGTAACTATTTTTAGGCACTTGCAGACTTGCAAAACAGCATAGGGCTGCTCCAGTATAGCCCTCTAGTCTTCACAAGTCACAAAAAATACTATGGGGACTGACAGATGGAATACTTTGTAATGTATTTCCTTGTCCCAAACTTCTTTTCTCTGCTGCCAGAAACCTCCAGAATTAGTGAGAAAGTTTAGAGGCATAATTTTTGAGCAAGCAAAATAAGAATGTGGTTGCTTGGCTGCTTTTTTTTGTTGTTTGTTTTGTTTGTTTAACTGAGACAGATGACTTCTTTATAGAAAAGCCTAGGTGAGCAAGCCACACTAAAGGTCAACTGAATTTTTTGCTAAATGTGTGTATTTCGTAGCAAATGGACTGGGGGACCCTGGCCTAGGTCTTAGGCTTTTCCAAGTCTCTGAGTAGTCCAGCTTAAGAGTTTGCTGGTGACCATGCACATGCAGCCCAGGCACACGGACACTGTGGGAGGCGCACACTCTGCCCTCACAGCTGGCACCAGGCACACAGGCAGTGACCGTGCTCCCACGCTGAACTCCTGCTCACCTCACTCCTGTCCTCCCACCAGCTGTTCTGGGGAACAGGAGCTGTTCCTGCCCCAGTGGCTGGCGGTTCAATCCCCCTGCTGGCTCCAGTAGCTGACATGGAGACCTGACTCACTCCAGTCACTGGCACCACAGGCCAGGAGCACTGCCCCCCCAGGTCCGACCCCAGGCTGGCACCAAATTCCCCACATGCACACAGAGGCTTGACAGCAGCTGGCATGCAGTCCCTGCAGCGTGTTCGCAGGGGACACAGAATGAGCATACACAGATGCCTAAGGAAAGGTTTCCTAAGCTAGAAGTAGCAAGGCCAGACTGCACTGGGCAGGCACAGGGCTCGGCCACACAATTGTACTGACCAGCCCCATTTCAAAGCCAACTGGCCTCTCTAACACACCCCTCTTTGTTAAGCCCCTTTGTTTCCCTCTACTCTGCCTTCCCCTGTTAATCCCCCACCCCATGGGTGTGTACAGCTCCATTGATTCCTGCACCCCTCGCAGTCCGATCCCCCAATACCATTTTCAAAGTCCAGGCTGAAAAAAACTTTCGCACACTCTTACATGCCCTTATCAATTAATATGAGTGACCAGGTTTTGGTTCTCATCACTACCTCTCTTATCATGTCAGCCAGGTTTATCCCCATATTTTCTTGTTCTCGGCTTCCTCCTTTTCTTATTGTTCCTGTTGTGTCAGAAAAGGTAGTAGAGGAGTAATCACTCTCCTTCCACATACTCATACAGATAATTGTGCCACATAACACATCCAGCAATTTTGGTCCCACATTTGTCCTAACTTAGGGATTTAGTTGGAGTAGTCACATTTCATTCCTATGGTAATGAATAGACAAGAGACAGCCAAAGTGAACAATACCAAACCTGGAAAGTTGCATGTTTTTTCAAGTGGAATTTTTAATTGGAAAGAGCTCACTTGAATGTACAGAAATAGGAGAGTGTTTGGTACATAGTGCAATAGGGAAAAAAAATTTGCAGTGTAATAGAGAGTATGAGCATGGGGAAAGGACCCATTCAGACAGTAATCAGTTCCATGGAATACCATAAAATGAGCTTCTCTTCCTTGTGTGCTTTGAGCTGTTAGGAGTTTGATACTGCTGTCTTGTTAAGGATGGCAAACCAGCTGGTTCTGGCTGTTTGCACACTTACTTGCAGACATTTGAAGATTAATTTACTGCTACTACTTTTAGCGTCTTTTGCAAAAGAGATTGTGACTGCACTGCTAGAAACAAGTCTGAAGCTGTGCTCTTCTCAGCTATTGACTTTATGAACTAGAAACATCATTCATTTCTGTATTAATATTTTGTCTATTGCCTTTGAATGTCTTTGAGGTGTTTTTCTTTCAGTATTTTCCATTTTAGAAAAACTTTTTTTTTGCAATTAAAGAGAGATGAAAGAAGAAAATAAAGGATACATGTATCAGCATTTGGAAACTGCTGGGTCCATGTCCCGACACTGTGCTGATCAGGAATGCAGGTAGTGGAAATGACATTATGTTTCCTCTCTGAAGCCAAGAGCAGTTACATCCATTTCCTGTTTCAGTCTTCTAGCCAATAAATGCCAATTCGATTTTAAAGGAATGAAATCATACTGACACCAAAAGAAACAACTTTAAATGTTTCTTATCTTTACGCAGCTTCTCCACCAATACAGTTTTCTTCCCTTGGATTCATAAAGCAATGTAATATATCAACCAATACAGGTAGTGAGCATCTGACTCATGTCCACGTTTCAGGAACAACATAAGGCCTTGGCCTGCTCCCCTTCCTTTTCCTGTTCCCATGCTTTGCTTGCATTCGTGTTGCCATAAAGTGAAACAGATGAAATATCTGGATCATTGTTAAAAACTAATTTGGAGTGGGAATATGCTAATGCAGTTTATTGTGTTAAGTGATGTGTTTGGTCACAGACCTGGAGGTGACCAAGTAGCTAGTGCATGCAATCTTTTTTTCCAGTCAACATCTACCTTTGAGCTGGTGAAAGTTGTCCGAGAAAGCGGTCCTGGCTGAGAACAGTTGGTGCAAATAAGCCGTTCAAAGGATGATTGGATATTGGATACTCTGTGTTATTGTCTATGTATTAACTAGGGGGATTACTTTTAAAAGACTTATTTCTATAAAGGAACTGGCTGCCACGAATACTATCATCACAGATTTTGTTTTAACACAGCTGTTGGGAATACTGTATCCCTGACAAAGCTCTATCAGCTAATTACTGGATGTTTATGAGAGTGACTTAAATAGCAGCTCCAGACTGATATTTTTAAATTGTTTTTATTTTTATTTTTAGTATAAGAAATACAACCCAAAGCAATGGAATAAGACAAGGACAAGAGATGGAAAAGCTGGGGGTAAAAAAAAAAAATCAATGGGAGAAAGATGGTTACATAAGTGAAATGTTGCATGTGGTGCACGAGTGTGCGTGTGCACTGGGGCTGGGGAGTGGGTGCAAGAAGGGAGGAGAACATAAGAATATTATTGCTTTAAATCTGTTCTTTAAAATTTTTAAACTCAGTTTTCATGCTGATAATCTTCCCGGATGTTTGGCAGTGTTCATATATTCCCAGTGGGAAGGAGTATTGGATGGAGAGTCAGGGGACTTGTAGTCAAATTTTCATGTCTTTTGACACATTGTGATGAGAGCAGACTTACAGAAGTGGTGCATAAATGATACAGAGCTGTCAGAAATGAGAGGTGTAGCTACAGTACCTCTTCTGAGCACTGTTGCAAGGAGCATGGGGACAGCAAAATGTTGCTGTCTGCTGTAAACACAGCTGGCTGGCTTCCGGCTTCTCATGGGGCCACCAAGCTTCCTGAAATATCCCCGCTCCTGTGACATTGCATACATCTTGTCTTTGCATCTCTTCCATGGCAAGTGTGTGGTATCAAATTTACTGTATTTAATCGATCACTGCAGTGTGACAAAAGGAGCAAAAATGTTATGGTTTGTGTTAACAAATCGGAGAAAGCTGTGTAATTGCTCTAAATTGTCTGCTTCATGAAGCAATTGATTTCTCGAAAGAAACTATCTTCTGTTGTGTGTTACATTCGATATTGCAATAGATCTCCTTTTTTTGGGGGCCTTTAGCTGCTATGGTGGTAATTATGACCAATTTTCAAATTTCAGAATATAAACCTGTGCTCTCTCTTTGTAAAAAACAGGTTTCTATCAAGCGTGCCCATAAAGGTGATGAGTTTCTGAAAGTTTTTCTTTGATGCACAAAATCTCTCACTGAACAGAATTTAATAGTCTGTCTACGAGAATTGCATTCAATAAGACAATATAATTCTCATTATAGTAACTATTCATTCAAACTGAAAATCCCTGAGTGGAAGGTGTGTGTCCAACAGAGCCTTGAGCTATCAGTGCACTTCAGGGCTGGAATCTATGTAATGTTTCATCACAGATGGACAGCTTGTGGACAAAAATACACAGTTTACCACCTCAGCACAACCGTGGGGGGAACTGGTAAGGCGGTATATAATTAATGTTGGATTTGATCCAGGATACCTTTCCCTTAGGAGAGGAGATCTAGATTTTTAGTGGCAGTGTTTTTAAGACTGGTTTATGGTTCAGCAAACTGTGGAATATTGAGTAAAATTAGAACTGTATCATGGCACAGACTGAGAGAGAAGTCCTTCCACTGCTGGCTCCACATCCTCACAGGGAAACATTCTAAAATGGTGTTTTTCTTTTAAAATAAAAATTAAATGCTAATTCTTTTCAGTTTGAGAAATGTGAAGAGCGTGGCTTTAAAATGTGATAGGAAAAAAAAATACCAACATGAAGAACTGGTTTTAATGTTCCCCTGGGAATGTTGTGGTTTTTAATATTTCAGAAATGGGTTTGCTTAGCCCTGAGGGAAAGGGATTGGAAGAGCATGATAGACATGAGCATGCACGAAGACTGTACGTTCAGTATTAAGGAGGAAGAAATAGGTCACTGTGTATTAGATAGCTCCTTTGGTTTCCTTTAAAGCCACAAGAGATAGAAAGTGCTCAGCTGCAGTTAGGAAGCTGCCCTGTTTTCTGAGGGACAGGGCAAATAAGCAGTGTAGATGTCCTTGCTTTGTAAGCTATTGGTATACACAAATATACCTGTTAATTCATGCTTTCTTGTGGAGCTGATGGTGCCTTACTGGAAAAGGTGCCAGTTTATGCAACAGCTCTAATTATTCATGGGCCAATGCTGAGCTGCACATGGCTTAAGGAAAACATTTTTAATGCGGGTTATATGGAAGGAAATACTTTTCTTGCTAATTTTTGGTAGTTTATTATACATTATGCCCGAGAATGGTCCATCCCAACACCCAGAAAGTCAAGCAAAAGTGTCAAGATGCCTTAATGGATGAACAAGGAGCTCATGACTGAACTCAGACATCCAAAGGAAGCACACAAGTGGTGGCAGCACAGAAAGGTGGCCTAGAAGGAAAACAGCAGTGCTGTCCTGAGCTTGCATGGACAGGGTGAGGAAAGGCAAACAGCCAGGAGAGACAACAACAACAACAATAAATTATTCAACAAGGAATTGAGAGATATCTCTAGTTCAGCTTCCCTTGTCCTTATGGAAGATTTTAACTTCCCAGGCATCAACTGGTTGATATCATACAACGGACACAAACAGGTCCAGGAAGCTGCTGAAGCACATGGAAGATAACTCCTTGGTGCAGGTACTACGGGAGGCACCGAGGATAGGTGCCCTCCCAGCTTTGCTGTTTGTAAGCAGAGAGGGTCTCAGGGGTGGAGTGGTGACTGGTGGCTGTCTTGATCACAGTGACCATGAAGTAGTCGTGTTTCAAATTGTTGGTGTTTGGAGAAAAAAAACCACCAGGAAAACTTTGTCCCTGGATATGGGAAGAGCAGATTTTGGGCTGCTGAAGGAGTAGCTAGTATGGACCCCTGGGGATCTGCTTCTGAAGGTGTTGGGGTTCATGAATGCCGGTCACTTTTTAAGAGCCATTTCTTAAGAGCACAGGAGCAGGCAATTCCAAGGGAAGGGAAGTCAAGCAAGCAGTGCAAAGGGCTGCCTTGGCTGAGCAGGGATCTTATAGAATTTAGGCAAAAAGAAAGGGTACAGACACTGGAAGCATGAACAGGCAACACAGGAGGACTAGAGAGATCCTGTTTGGCACTGCAGGGAGAAAATTCATGCAGTCAAAGCTCGACTAGAGTTCAAGCTGACCAGCGCTGTGACGGACAAAAAAGGCTTTTTTAAAATAAATTAACAGCAAACAGAGAATCAGAGAGAACACTGGTCTGTTGATTGACAGGGCCAGTCACCTCACAAAGAGGGATACAGACAAAGCAGAGATATTTAATGCCTTCTTTGCCTCTGTCTTTAACACCGATTGTTGGAACCCTGGGTTCTGAGTATTTCAGTCTTTTAGTGCTGACAGGTAATGATCTTTAAAAGCACACTGCATTTGACCTAAGACCTTGGGAAAGGCTTTCCTTTTTATGTTATAGCACTGAGATTGTTACTGTATAATTAGAAAGAAACTTGTTATGTCACTGGGTGGAATATGTAGAAATGTAGAAATTCAGTAGTGTATATATACGTGTGTGTGTGTAACAAGATGGGGGGGTTTTGGGTGTAGTTTTGTTCTCTTTCTTTTCTCCTTCTTCTTCACTTTCTTGTATGTTCTACCACTGGCCCAAAAAGTCTGCAGTGCAGAACATAAATGAATAGTTACTGGACTATAAGTAAAAATAAATTAGTTGGCATTTGTTAATTGGATAGTTTGAGATATAAATGACCTTGGAAGTGAGAATTCTTCGCCACTTTCTTGCCTTTTCTGCCTTGTTAACTCAGAAGCTGCAGCTGTGCAGCCTTGTTACAGATAAGAACTAATAAACACCTAAGTCCAAAGAAAAACCTCACCTCTCCTACTTTTAATTCAAACTCTGAGTAAAAGGGCTCACAAAAAACCAAGAAAGAATAACAGGAGCCAAAATTTACAACAGATGATGGGCCCTGGGATCCCGGGAGCTCTGTGTTGGAAGACCAGGACTGAGGCAATGATGAACTCCCAGTTGCGCCTGAACTTGTTCAAGAGTAGCTGTTCAAGCTGGATGCACATAAATCTATGGAGCCTGATGGGATTCATTCCAGGATATTGATGGGGCTGGCCACTGTTATCATGGGACCTCTCTGCATTATTTTTCTTCAGTGGTTTTGGGAGTCTGGAGCAGTCAACTGGAAGCTGGCAATGTTTCAAGAAGGGTAATAAGGAAGAACCTGGTGATTACAGACCTGCCAATCTAACTTACCAGTGCCTGGTAAAACTGTGGAGAGGGTTTTTCTGAGAGACAATGCAGTACTGATTATAGTGAGCACAGGTTCACAAAGGGAACGTCCGGTTTAACCAACTTCATTTCATTTCATTATAAGGTCATGCACCTAACTGACCAAGGAAAGCCAGTAGATGTGATGTTTTGGGATTTTAAAAAGCTTTTGATACTACTCTGAATCAACTGCCCAGCACAAAGCTAGACAAATCCACAATATGTTGGGTAAATGGGGTTGCATCAGGCTGGCAGCCAGTCACCACCAGGATTCCCAAGAGCTCAGTTTTACAGCCAGTGCTCTTCAATGTTTTTATAAATGATCTGGACACAGGAATCAAATGTACAATAAATAAGTTTGTCAATGATACTAAATTAGGAGGAGCTGTGGACTCCCTCGAGGGTAAAGAGGTCCTGCAGAGAGATCTGGAGAGCTGAGCCACCACCAACTGTATGGAATTTAACCAGACCAAGTGCTGGATTCTCCGTGTGGGACAGTAATCCTGGTTATTCACACAAATTGGAGGATGAGAGACTGGAGAACAGCACTATGGAAATGGACCTGGGGGACCCTGGCAAATCAAATATGAGCCAGCAGTGGCAGTGCCCAGGCAGCCAGGAGGGCCAGCTGTGCCCTGGGGTGTATCAGGCAGAGCATCGCCAGCCAGGCAAGGGAGGGGATTGTCCTGCTCTGCTCTGCACTGGGCACAAATTGAAACACAGGAAACTCCACCTAAATATAACAAAACAATGTTTTTACTGTGTGCAATGCCAAACACTAGAACAGATTGCCCATGGAGGTTGTGGAGTCTCCATCTTCAGAAATTTTCAAAATCCAGCTGGACAAGGCCCTGGACAACCTGACTCTCCTGTGACCAAGGGGTTGGTTGGAATAGGTGCCAGCCAGATGAATTCCATAATTAAACCTTGATTTTTAGAAAAGGCTTGCATTTACTTTTTTCAGTGTAGCCCAATCAAACTCATACTGCACTGCAGGTGACATGAGCATGAAGTCAAACGTGTATCTCCTTTACTCTATCAAGCAAGGTGACTCTAGAGCTGGTCAAGCTGGAATACCTCCAGTTTTCTACCTCTCACTTAACACAATTTCCATTTTACTGTGAATTTCTGGTAAAGTTTACTGTAAATCTGCAAATTTCTTGCAGTATGTTTATGACTCCAGTTCTGTAACTTTGTCTCTGATCCTTGAACATAAAGACGGAAAACATGATTTTGAATGTCAGTATGAAATTCCCTCAGGGTGGTGCAATTTCATAGGCAATTAAAAGCTGCATTTGAGTGGAAAGACAAAATAGGCCTGCTGCTGACAGCCTAAATGCAGAAGAAAATGACCCCTTGCATCCCAGCAGTATGATGGCTTTGCAGACTGGAATAAACACACATCACCCTAAATAAACTGTGAAATACAGCCTGTTTTATTTAAAGGGTGGTGGTTTTATTTTTATATTGCACTTGGCATTTCCTGATTTAAGAGCTGCAAGCTGTCTTCTGCCTACCACATGTTTCTGTTTGTAGTTCTGGCATTTGTATAACCCAGTGGTAGAAACTGTCATCCAGTTTCTAACTCCCTGTACATTAAACATAGCAGTCAGAAGGATCCTAGCTCCAGACAATATGTTTTGCACACCAGTATTTTTCAAAATCTCCTACTTTTAGTCCTTGAAGAAAATCAAGTGAGTTTATATCTAAATTTCGTAGAGGACAATTTTAGACCCATATAAAAGGGTTTAATTCTTTCAAGTATTCCATTTAGCACTGTAATTAGCGTTGCAGTGCAATCTGTGTTAAGAAGTAGATTGATGCCTATGCACATTTATTCTTGGGCTGTTTTTTCTCTTTGCAGTTAGCGTCACAGTCTCTGACATCACAGTATGAGTTTACTGCTTTTCAATCCACTCACTTCAGGAGAGAGATATGGTAATGAATTTGATTCTGGCTGTTCATGAAGAACAAATGGTGGCTGCTCAGGTCCATTGAGGTCTTTGTCTCCACCATCACCAGCTAGGGAATGGAATGCATATGAAGGAACATGATCAGAAACTGCTGAAAGAAATCACAGAAGTGCAATACAATCCATGACTTTTTGCTATGAGAGAGAATAAAAACAGAGAGCAATAGCCCATTTCTAGCTAGCTCTGTATGGCTATACTCCAAAGTATTCACAGATATATACAAGAACAGCATTAGCTGTCCAGACAAGACCTAGAATATTTCACTTTCACCAGCTCTTCCACTATTGCTTAGTAGGCCCCAAAACTTTCTTACAGAAACTGAGAAGTCTAAACTGCCTCATACTGAATGGTAAGGAAGAAAATGGAGTGACTGGTTGCAACAAGAGACCTAAGCAGTCTTCAATTTTAAGATATATTCCCTGGGGCCTTAATCCATGAAAGTTACCGCTAAGTCTGCAAATGCTGTTTCAGTGAGCTTTTCTCCCCATGCATGTCACAAATTCTCTGCTGTTCTGAAACTTTCTAAATGCTGTCTTCAGTTTCTCCACAAGCTTTTGTATTATGTCTAGTACCTTGTGGCTGATAGCATGCCTTCATTTCTGTGAAAGAATCTTTTAAGATTGTCCACACCTTTAAAACAAAAAGGCAATTCTGTCTTTTACCCCCTATTTTACTCACATAGCAAAAGGTTAAATAGAGAAGTTAGGCCGAGTCAAATCAGCATGTGCAGAGTATTATACCTACTCAGCATGCTGATGATTTCATGATAAGTACCTGTGTGCCTATTTTCACCCACAGTACATATAAGGGAGCTGCTGTGGTAAGAAAATTTCAAATATTTACCTTTTTTACAGAGAATAAATGTGAGCAGTAACTGTCAAGTAGCACTTTACTGTACAGTAAATCCACACTCAAGCTTGCCTTGTTCAAGCCTACCGTCAATCATTGTAATGAGCGAAGTAATATTTCCCTTTGCAGAAGCCATCCTAGCTAAAAGCACATAATCTACTCGATGTTTAATAGCTGTTTTAAATGATTACTTGTAGTGCTTTGTAAGTAGTTTTATCAGGCTTATGTATGTGCCTGTATTTGGCAGACCACCTGCTGGTCTTCCTCACATTCCCCCTTGTAGCTGCAAGATTTGCTATTTACCAGAGCTCCGGGATTGTAGCTTACTTTACAGCGATAAGCCTGAAGGGTTACAGGCTGTTCAGGAAAGATGGATTGGGAAGGCAAGTAGGAGGGCTTGTACATTGCGAAAAGGAGCGCCTTGGGTGTGTGGAGTTTTACCTTGGGACAGCTGCTGAACCCGAGGGGAGCGTGGGTAAGGGCACGAGAACAGACCAGTAGAGCTGATATCACAGACGTGTCTGCGACCAAATCGCCTGATCAAGAAGAGGGAGGTGAAGCCTTCTTTGGGCACCACGCCCTAGAAACTCTTCTGCAGTTGGGAGACCTTACAGCGATGAGAATTATGTCGAAGTTTTTTCTCTTCTTTTGGGCCTACTTGGAAAACCTGATCCCAGGAGCAAGTATTTCTCAAAATTTACTTTGGGCTAAGTGAATCTTTTAATCAAATGTGAACCAATTCTGTCTCCCGCTGCTGCCTTCTGCAAATAGAACTTGGAGAATTTGAGATGACAAGGTGAGGGTGATCTTAGTAGGTCCACTTGGACTGGCCACCACCTTACAACCTTGCTGTGGATGAGCGCTCTGGTGTCCTTCCATATCCTCCTGCCTTGTGCCGTTTAGGTTTCCTGTACCCTTACCATGGACAACCATCGCGCATGTAGTCCTGGCTGCAAGAGGGACCAGGCAAGGCTCACCCTCCTCGCCTTCCCCTGGCTCTCTGATCTTTTCGAGAGCGAGTCGCTCCAGCCCAAGGTGAGGTGAGACCGGGCGGGGCAACCGGGCTCCGGCTGCAGGTAGAGAGGGAGGGAGGGAGAGAGGCTGGGCCGGCCGTCCCGCCCCTGGGGCACAGCCCGCCTCGCCCGATTATGTCACCCGTTCTCAAAACAAAGTTAGGAAAGTGGGTTCAGCCTTTCCGCGGTCTCGCTTCCAGCCCGGGGAGCGCCGGCCCGGCCAGCCCGAGGGGCTGGCGCCTGCGGGAGGCGGCGGCAGGTGAGTCGGGGCGGCAGCGGGGCCCAGCGGGGCAGGGGACGGCGAGGTCCGTGCCCAGCCGGACCGTGCCCCCGGCGCAGTCGCCGCCGGGGAGGCACCCGCGGCCGCCGCTTCGCCGTCCCCTGCGGAGCCCCGGTGTCCCAAGACAGTCCCGCTCTGTCGCAAGCTGCGCTTCCTGCGCGGTGTCCGCGGGGGCCCAGGGCCCGGCGGGGCTGGGCGGGCTCCGGGCAGCCGGCACTGAACGCGCCCTGTCCCCGAGGGGAGCGGCGGCCCGGCAGGGTGGCAGGGGCGGGGGGCAGGGGCTATCCTCGACCCTCCCTCAGCTCGCTGCCAGGCTGGAAGGGGGCAGGGAAGGTGGCTGGAAGCGGCGGGGCGGGCGGCAGCAGGCTGGTGCAGCCCCCGCAGCGCCGGCTGCGGCGCGAACGCCCGCACGGCGATGGAGCCAACGCCGCCGCGGGGCCGGAGCTGGCGTGGGGAGCGACAGCTCAGTGCCGAGGCTGCGACTGTCGTGACTCCTCCCACACGCGGAATGTTTCCCAAAGGTGGTGCCCAAAAGTGCTGGTGACGGGGAGTCGTTGTGTTGGCACTCCCGCCGTGCCTCGTGTAGCTTCGTGCCGAAGCTGACAGCCGCTGTCAGAGAGAAATCCCTGCGTGGCCTGGCTACCTCAGGAGCTGCCCCGCAGGTTTTCGCTTCCCTGCAGATGCAGAAGATAATTGGGTTTGTGGCTGGTGACTGCCTTCAGGCCCACCAGATACTTGTTGAAGAAGAAGGCAGTGCTGTTCCTGGTAGTTGTAAAAATGATTCCTGTGTCCCCCTGCAATAGTTTGGTGTCAGTCTTACTCTGCTGTGGCACTTATGTGGTATCTGATTTAGTTTTCTGTCTTTCTTGATACTGAAGGCTTATGATGACTGTAAATGACAGTTATAAAAGAAATGTACTGCTACCAGGATAATAGATTTCTTAATATACACCAGTAGAACAGATTATGACTGCATGTAGTGAAACGTGGGTAGTGTCACAATTGGGAGAATGGTGAAATCCCTCTGGAACACTTCGACTAATTTAACGTGCTCTTCTATTTTCTTAGTTGCAACTTCGTGGTTTTCAGCAGTAGTTTTCAGCTTAGTTTCGCTTTTCTTTTTAGAATACATGAATTATTCTGATGCATGGGTAAAAATATATCGGTTTTCTGGGGGTTGTTCTAAGAACTCTGGTCCCCATATTTGAAATTCAGTAACTGTACAGTTCAAAAGGGAACTGTTAAACCCAGAAGTACAAGAGTGAAAATTAAATGTTGGTTTTCTCTAAACTAGATTGTCATCTTTCATGAAATCAAGAAAATAAATCAAAAGTCAGTGTTTGAAGTACAAAAAGGCAGATGTATTTCTGTGAAAGGATTAAGTAGCAAATGAGATTTAGAGCAATAATAGTTTACAGTCTCATGGTCTGCCAGCTCTTGGAGACTTAAGTTCACTGCTGCTGAAATGAATGAGGTATGTTTGGTTCCTTGTGAGATATCTCTGCCCCCACCACCATGCTTTCCTCTTATCTTGTGGTGGACTAGAAGATAACGGTAAAACAAGTACCAGAAATAAATGCGCTAAAGAGCATCCCTCTATGAGCTTTGCTTGTGGTTTCTTCAGACCACAGGATGAATGTACTGCTTCAAATACATCTCTCTTTTCCTCCCGTTTGTGTTCATTGACAAATGATATACTTTCATGATTTTGTAGATGGGTAAATGGTGGATAAATGCAGGAGTAAAGAGCATAGTGGTCTGGCCTGATTCCCTCTCCCCCGTTTGCTAATTTGCAGTGTAAATATGTATGAACATACAGTTCTGCACGTAAGGAGGGAGTAATACATCTATAGGGTTTTATTTCTCATGTTGAAAAATGCAGATTTAGTCAGTTTAAGTTAAACGTGATGTAAAACCATAACTGATTCCACTGTTCATGACCTAAGCCATGTGGAAGCACCAGGAAATCTATATCTGATTGAAACTGAGTTTAAAGATTTTGGACCCATCTTATTCCTTAGTCTCACAGAGGGGGTGTCGAGGAAACTGAGGGGTCTTGCTGGGAAACTTCCATTCATTGAAGAGCAGCATAAATGAAGGCAGGGACCCTGCACAATTGTAAGGATAACTTTCTGAGTAATTGGCTCACAGAGAATGTGGAAGTTGTATCTCTGCTCAAAAGCAGCAGTGAATTAAAATCCAATTAAGAATCTGTAATGATGCATTTTTAACTGTTTGCATTACAAGACTTTTTTTGTAGAACTGAACGGGATGAGGTACACCAAGCCTCCTAATCAAACATAGATAAGTAGATTTGTTTATATGTGTTTCCAAGGCCTTGGAAGTGAGCTGTGCAGAGCAGATAGCATGAAGGTTATCTTGTTCTGCATATAGGAAAATATGACTCTTTTAGTATCATATTTTACCCTTACTTTTTGCAGTAGAAAAACAGTGGACTAGCAAGTTAAATATTTCTGTGCCTCGCTGACATGCTCTTGTCCCATAAAACGTGTCCCACTGACTCAAGAGAAGGTATTTTCCGAGGGCAGGTTTGTAGTTTTAGAAATTCTGGAGGTTTTGAAGACAATAATTCGTGCCAACCCAGCTGCAAACCGAGTGCTGAATAACTAAGGAAACACTTGGAATATGCCTCTCTGTCTTCTAGTGGAATCTGCATTAACTTGGATCCTCTAAGGTCCACGGCAGAGTTGACTGAAATTTTCCACTAATGTTTTGTCCATGAAAAATGAATTCTTATTTGAAGAGAATATTTAATTTGTATCTCAAAATCCTTTAACTTAGGTTGAAGATGTAACATTCCTTGAAAAACTAGAAATAGAGAGTGTATTTTAGACTTCAAGCCAAATTGTTGTTGGTTTTCAGGCAGATAAAAGGTTTTGAATTTTTTGAGAAGTTAGATTTTTAGCAAGGACTTTTGGAGGAGGCAGAATATTTGAAGGAGGGTTTTTTTTTGTGAAAATGGTGTATTTTAAAGATGTTCTTGTCAACCTGATTTCACCATCTGAAAGTAGCTCCATTTAGCAGTGAGTCATTAGGAAAACCTGAAAAATAAGACAATTAAAAGAGGTGTATACAGTTTAACTTAAACTCTTTCCAGATCTTTACTTCAGGGGGAGGGGGCTTCCAGTGCAAATAATTTGTCTACAAATGGAACAGCTCGTGTGAATTGGCAATATCTCCTGCCAGAACGTCATGTTACACCACTTACTAATATAATGCTGTTATCAATATAGTTAATCACATTTAATTTCAGTACTTGGAACAATGCAACACAATGAATTGTGCTTAGAGGCATTTTCCAGCATAAATGATTCTATGATTCTTTGCAGTCAGATGGACTCAGCTCAGTTTTGACTTTGCTCCATTTGGAATGTTTTGCATATGTTGTAAGCTGCTCCTTAAAAACAGTTTTTACATCCCTGAATTAACAATTTATGTTTCAGAAAGAAGTCAAAACAATGGTAGAATAGTTCTGCATAGTTCTATAATAGTTCTAATACAATTTCTGTAACTGCTAGTGTTTGTGCAGTTTACATGCAAACATTTATGTAAACTCATGCTGCAGCCACAAATGTTAGCCAGAGTTTTAGCCCAAAATACATAACTGGCCAAACTGTATTTGTATGCAGTAATGATTTATTGGTAAATTAGAAAGATAAAGACAGACTTTGTGAGGAAAGCACACACTCAGAGACACACAGACTTGTACCACCATCCTGCTCAGGTATTGTGTAGGTCAACAGTTTCTGAAGACACGAGGTTCTTGAAACCAGCAGGCAGGCAAGGAACAAGAGGGAGGGAAAAGAGTTCTTCTTGGAACCAGTGTCCTTGAAAAGGCCAGAAAGAGCAGAAGGACAGAGAGGAGACAGTGGGTCCTTAAGCCTGCAGAGGCTACAGGCAGGGTGCTCTCAGTCCTGATGATCTTGTGATTATTCTACAGCTTTGGTTTCTGTGATGAATGTTGCCCCTATATTAAGTGTCCTTTTATAGGAAGTTTGCATTTCCAGGCAGTTCTTAGTTTTGATTTCTTAAATACATTAAAAAGGAAGCATCCAAAGCAATGAAGCAAGAGGAAAAGATGCGTTTCTGCTAAAATCATGACTACTTAGAATGGCTTTACTTCTCAAGGATCCTAGCAGCACTTAGCAGGCCCGTTTTAACCTCACCCTGTCTTTTCAGTATGGATCCCTAAGAACTGCTTAGATTTAGGCAATAAGTATCCTATTAGTTGTTTTTCATCAGTATTTTCATATTGAAGAGCAGGATGGGGTATAAATGAATGCTTACTTTGGACATCTGAATTTTAATACATGGATAGTTTTGTTTACTGCTTCCATAGAGGCCAGCAAGAAGCCAGGCAGGAGACTTTTGTCTTCCTCTTCCTCTGGGGAAGCTGGCCTTTGGGAGAAGAAAATTTTCTTACAAGCCCAGTGAAAACTAGTTGTTTGGATGCAAGTGTTAAAAATTAAAAAGTTTAAGGAAGGTGCGTTCACCAGTCAGAGTTGATGTTCTGCATCACAGTGCACAGAATTGACATAATTTGTTTTTTCCCAATATTTGTATTTGTGGTTTCATCTAGGGACAAATGCCAAGTGGGGAGTAAGTGGTCTGTCCTAAGTCTTTGGCTACCTGTTTTGGAATCCTTAATGCTGTTACTTTAAGCATATTTTCTGTTTTTCTCCTGTTTCACAGTCAATATTGTTGAGACATTGCTTCAGATATATAACATGGATTTTTATCCTTCCTTAGCTTTAAGGGTTTGTTTTGGTTTTTTTTTTCCTTAACCAGTAATCTTCTGAAGAGGAGAATTTTCATTTTGATGACTTTGATGTAGGTATAACACACAATATTTTCTCCTAGGTCTTTTTCCTCCTTTATTTGTGCTGAGCTTCCTTACCTTGAAATAAATTGTAGGTAATTTTATGGAAACTTAAAACCTAGTTGTGGTATAAATGAAGCTTTAAGATTGCAGATAGCAAAGCAGGTGATCCTGATGGTTCCCTTAATCTTTAAAAGCTAATCAGGTCTGGCTGGAGAGTTTCTGTTAAGACTTAGTCTAAACAGTCTATTAAGACTGATTCTAAGCAGAATTTGGTTCTCCCGCACATATCTACTGATAAGAAAGGAATTTCTTCATAACTACGTTTTTTCTTTTATAGACCAGTGGATGTAGGATTCCTCTCTTGTCTGCCTTTGCTACTCCCCTGAAATTAATTTCATGACACATTTCTTTCAAACTATCTTCTTGTGGTCCCTTCTAGGAACTCCAGCCTGCCTCAGATCTCTCCCTCCAGAATTAAACTCTCCACACCCAGTCCATGGTGTATAATCTCCTAAAATGAAGAGTCACGAAAGATTGTGTACATCATGGGAGAAGTGATTTCAGGCTGTGTGGAAGATGCTTTGATGATACTGATGCCACGATGATTTTTTGATTTTTCTTTTATACCCCTTTTATACACTCTTTTATGTAGTTTTTATGTATTCTTAGTGCTTTTAGCCCACACAGTTATAATTCTTTAAGTTTGATAACTTCCCTTAGACCCAGTATCCTGTTAAGCCAAGAGACGAAACATTCTGGGAACCCCAGACACCAAGGTCCTCTCCAGAACACATTCTGTAAACAAAGATAGGCCAATCCAGGGGGAGGGTCCCTTGGGTGGGGGGTCTCACCTGAGTCCCTCATTGGGGAATCTTTGATAGATATGCTAATTTTTGCAAGGCATATAATTGTATACACATCACATTGGGGGGGGCCATTTTCTTCGGTGGGCATTTCAGGGTGCATTTCGATGTGCATTTCATCACACCTAAGGATCCTTAAATAAATACCGAGGTAAAAACCCTTTCCCCTCTTAACTGTGTTTAGCTCTCTTAATTTTAAGACCAGGAAAAAGGTGTCAATACATTTCATCACATGCCTTTTTGACTTGCATGTTTTTACTTGAAAAGTCCAAACTAGAGGAATGAAAGTCCCCTTATTTTTCATCCAGTTCTGTCTAGGTGCTGGTTAGGGCAAGCTTTATAATGCCTCCATGAGAGCTTAAAGGTTAACGTCTTAGTCATAGTTGAGAAAAAGCAGGTATTTTCTTAAGCACATAACTTTGTATCTCTGCTAGTTGTTTTCAGTGTGGGACCTGAATTTTTACGTTGGATGGTCCTAAAGCCTTTTCTTAAATGGATAGAAGTAACCCTGAGGTCCAGTGTTCTAGTCACCTTTCTCCAGGAATGATCATCTCTGCCATTATTTGCGGATTTGTGTTTGGTCTGTCCTTCCATGATGACGGAACTGCACTGCCCTTGCAGCCAGGGGTTCAGTGCTCCACCTTCTTTATCCTTGGGCGTGTTTTCATGTCTAGCTTGTCTGAAATGTTTGCTTCTTGTGGATTGTATTATGTGCACGGGGAGAATTTTTCTCCAATCCTGTACCTAGAAAACTTCTATGTGCTTGAGGCTGGTTATTGTGCTCTCTTTGGCCTTAGCAGTCCCATTCCTCTGTCATTCCTTGTAGGTCCTGCTTTTTTTGATTCTTCCTTGATGGACCACTTGGCCTTAGTTAAGTTAAATAAACTATAACTTTCCAGTTTAAATTGAAAGGATTCTACAACAGAGTTCACTGTCTAACTGGGTGAACACTTGTTCAGAAGCAGGGCAGAGCAATAGGGAACAGAATAACTCCCTTCAGCAGGTTTGTGCCAATGGAGAATAAATGTGGTGATAGCTTTAGGAGCTTTTCAGCATAATGCTGAAGGATAAGTAACTCTGACACTAGGTTATTTCTGAGGAGGTCTCTGTTCATCTGTCAGGCATACTACACTGCAGCTGCGGGTTATTTTAACAAAGATAATTTGGTCGTAGGAAATAAATATTTCTTGTAGAAAAAGTATGCAATCTATTTTTTATTTTCTAGTGTCTGTAAAACATAAGTGTTCCCTCTCATAACAGTGTTTTGTAAAAATCCAAGATGACCTTGGCATTAGGTAAGCTTACTATATTTTTCAGCTGATGATGCATTTTGAAGTGTGCTGCAGAAAATTTGTATCTGTAAACACATGCTCAGAAAAATATTTCACCGAAACCTTAAAACTCAAGAGATATGAGGGCACACAAAGCAGCTCTCTAGGTTTTTAACTATCACAGTTAGGGACAGCAGCGTTGTCACTCATCATGACTTGTGAAATCTGTGGCTCAACATTGCTCTGTACTTCTAGAGTTTGGTGATTTACAGTAGACCTGACTGGAAAGGATGAAAATATCATTTGGAATACTAACAGTGACCTGCCTTTTGCAGACTCAGAATTTACTTCATGATAAATGGACAAAAACCTCATAAATCACGTATCCTTGTTTAATATTTGGAGCTATGCTTGTTTGCATCAGGTCATGATATGACCTATTTTGCATAGTCAAGTGTGTTTGGAGCTAAAAGAATGGAAATCAAAGGTCTTAATAAAATTGATTTTGTAAGCCATTTGTTTTCTAAAGGAGATGGATGAGTGAGTGGAACTACCTATGTTATTTAAAACTGGCCTTGAGGTAATTACAGTGCTGATTCAGTAATGTGGGACAAATTGCAGTTTTAATCTTTCATGTTATTACCAGAATTTGCAAAGTATCAGGACACTGTAGGAATTATGATGAACTCTATCAGCTTTAGAAGCTGCCATAAGGATTAAGAATTTTTGCAGATGCTCTAATTTAATTTTCTGCTGTATTGAAGATGCTGCGTAGGAAGTTTTTATGATGTGTATGAAAGGTGGGGCAACTTAGAAGAAGGTGAGGCTCCTATGATGCATGTAATTTCATTTTGTGGTATGGAAGTATTTAGAAAGCATGGTGATATTTGCTGAATTGTACTGTTTGCTAACTGCAAACAACTTTATCAAAGCGTAGATAGTGCCTTTTTGTTCCAGCGTTTTTAACCTGCTTTTGCATTTCTGTTCTTTCACTTGTGATTGGCTATCTATTCCTTGCATAGTTTTTCTTTTTGCTTAAGGAAGTCTAATGGACTGTGCAGAGGTAGGCACTAGCAGCACTTATTAGCTTGGCCTGTTCCTGCAGTTGGTGGCCTTTTGAGAAATTGTTGAGATGTGGAAAAAAAAGAAAAAAAAAAAGTAGAATACATTTTGAGTCCAGGTCAGTTCTTGTCAAGACCATCTTTAGGCTGCACTTGTCCCATTGATTTTTGGTATTTTTAAACCTGTTTTTAAGTTAGTGTCATTGCTGAGTTGAAACTGATGGCCTGGTTTGTTACCTTACCCACTGGTGTCGGTCAGGAGTGAGCTGTGTTGGAGTAAGTGAGGTTCAGGGGTGTAAAAGCAGTATGAAAGGAGAATGCCATGCAGACTCTTATACCACTGCAGCCTGACTGTGGCTTTCCATCTGATCCACTTGTGGGTGGCTATATACAATGAGAGCAAAGATCCATCTGGCTTGTATACTGTTTTAAAGACTGTTATTAGAAACGTCACGGAAGGGATTAAGAAACAGGGCAGCTATGGAGTGATCTTTTCCTTTGTGTATCTTCCCAGCTACTGAATGTTGGTCAGACTTTCCGAGCTAGAAATTTTCCTCATAAGAGAAAGAGATTATAGGTGTTCAGGCAGCTGTATTAGGCAAAAGCCCCTTGTTATGTGTGACCAGAATTCCCTATGACAGCATTTTCTAGCCTTGTTAATTATCCAGGGCTGCTGGCACAGGTGCTCTGGCAGGCTTTGGTGCCTCTTGGGGTGTAGGGTGTGGAGTGTGGCTTGCTCCAGCATAGAGCTCCTGTTGGGTGTAGGTGTGGGCAGAAGCTGCATTCATATACCTGGTCTTGGGGTTTATAAGGCACCCCCGACTGCTGTACATTAAAATTTAAGCAACACCCATTATGAGGGAGGAGTTTCCTAGGTGGAATGATACTGGGTTTAGACAGGCCTTGGCTTCTCTCAGAGTATTTTTTCTTATCCTGCTTGTAACGCTGCTTAGGAAGGATTCTGACAGCTAGGTTCCTTGGCTATGTAGCCAACATTCTTTCAGTTTTGGAAAGTATTTGAGCAGCAGTCCTGGGATGATTGGAGTGATGAAAAAAGAAAGGGAGGGAGAGGAGGGAGAGGAGAATTACCTATGTTTGCAGATTTTTGTGGCATGGCTTCAGAGGGGTTTCAAAATCTTAGTTTGATTTGAAGTCAATGGCTGTTTGCACTGCATTTATACCTACGTGCAATGTGGGAAGTCCGACTGCCTGGCCCATAGCTAAGAGAAATCACTTTGTCATTTGAAGCTGTGTGAAATTGACGCCTTAAAAAGCCAACCTGGAAACAGAGACTAGACAGGGTAAGGGAATAAAGGTGATATTTATTT
>VXBT01005227.1:66425-146295 GCA_013400235.1 Oriolus oriolus | reverse complement strand
GGCTGCAAGACAGTTCAGAGTTACACACTAGGAATACAGAGAATACAGAATTTGTAAAATACAAAAGCTAAAACCTAAGGCATCAAAATTCTTGGAAGAAGCTGTGTTCTAAGAGCGCCAGGTTTGAACTTAAGCTTAGAGTAAAACAGGCTCTGGCTGAGCTGCTCTGTCTCTATGTGATCAGAGTCTTTTCGCCTTAAGAAACTGCATAGACAAGCCTAAGGTCTTGTTTCCTCATATTCTACCTTCACATCCATGCAATGCTGAGGCCTTTGCTCTGAAGACAACATATGTTTCAGATTTAAACAATTTTCACTGGCCTCTATCGGAGTTGTTCCAGGTTGTGCTAGTCATACTGGATCAGAATCAGGCTCTATTCTCTTATAATAGTCAAATGCCTTACAAAATTCTTTGTTCTGTTAAATGTTTTCAGATGAATTTATGTCTTCCTTAGGTAGACCTACTTAGATAAGCAGAACTGAAAATTCAAGATGAATATATGAAGTCAAATTGTAGTGACTTTAGATGACTTTTGCCTTTACCTGTTCTTCTTGTGTTTTCTTGTTCATGTTGATTGATTGTCGGTATTTCTTGTCAAACTGGCTGATTTTGCTCTGAGATTCCATTTCAGAGCTAGTTTTGTCTTCTCCTTCCCTCAGACTCCCCCTTCCTTGTTCATCATCCCATTTGCAGTGTCTTTAGTGCAACTCATCAAGGGCAAACATTTTCAAAAAGCTTTTTCTTCTTCTAAGCTTTAGTGCCTAATTAAAGAGATGGTTGCTAAGAGATTGTGGAAAGCATCCTTAAGAGGGTCTGATTTGCTTTTCTCCTTACCTTCCATGCACAGGTTTCAGATCCGAATTTACGGGTAAATGGGATAGCAGCATCCCAGGATATTCCTGAGCTGAGATTGTAACCATGGACAGAATAAAAGGAGACTGCGCCAGTCCTGTGCAACCAGGAGATGCAGAGAGGAGCAGGACTGGAGAGCAAGACCCAGAACTAACTGTGCTGGGAAAAGCACAAGAGTTCTTTCAGATTTGTGATCTGGAAGGCAAAGGCTTCGTCACTCGTCAAGACATGCAGGTAAAACAAACTTGGTTATGTGAAATGCACGAGAGAAGCTCCTAAAGCCCTTAATGAGTTGAGACTGATTAATTTAGTTAAAAATGTTAACACCTTCCTCATAACTTTAGAGAGATATGTGGGATTTAAAATAATATCTTTGAAGTCTTACATAATGCTTGCATTTTTTCTCACAGAGAAAGCAACAAAAAAGTGGAAAATCAAAGTAAATTAAGTTTAAAAAAATGCCCCAGGAATTTAATTCCATTCTTTTTGAAAATGTCGCAACACCATTAAATTCATTACTTTGCGATTTGCCACAGTGTCAGGAGTGTATTCAGTCTGCCAATTTTATCCTTTTTTTCAGCAAAATTGTGTAAATAAAGTCTTTTGCTGGGGTTTCACTGTCAGACAATGGTGAACTCTCAGCTGGATCACATATATATGTAGAAAGTATAGAGGAACAGTATTTTTAGCATTATTCAGTGTTAGCAGTAATCTTATGAAATTGTGCGTAATTGGTGTGAGGGCCCAAAATCAGAATTGCTGAATATGCTGATGAAAAAAAACGACTATATATTACAAAATCATTTGAAAATGTGATTGTTGCACATTGCAGAAGTGATAAGATGATTTGAACCAGTATGAAGCAGAAAACAGGAATGTACTCATGCTTGACACGCAAAACATAATTTGAGTTAATCTGTTTCTGCTTCTGTACTTACGGATGAAACACAATTGGGGAGCAGGAGCGAAACAAATTCGTCATGAACTGCTACCAAAGAAAGCATCTAACAGAAAATTTAGAAACTTTCCCTGTCCTCAGAAACAAAGATGTGTCTGTATGTATGAAAATACAGGTGACACAACTTTAACTACCTATTCTGGAAAAACAAAAATCTCCTAAGTAAACTGCTCAGTTTACTAGCTTTCAAGAGCTTTCTTTGCAGTTGTGTGTTGCTGAGTTTTCTGATAACCTCTGTTAATTATGCAAAGTTGAAAAAAGAGAGGAATGCAGATGCTTGCTGTGCTGTAGGCTTTGCCAATCTACATTTTCTCACTGAATCAACTGAATGCAAAAAACCAAATATATTGCCAGTGGTAGTTTTTGGTAAATCCAAACCCACAGAGAATTTAATGGATTACAATTTTGCAGTCTTTCTACAAACTGAATGGCATATATTTTTAATGGAAAACCCATATATTTATATGTATATATACATATATAAAAAGTTTTAATACCTGTTTTTGCAAGGAATATAAAATTATTTGTTTCTGTTTGATTCTAGGTTTATACTTAGGGTGCTGCTAAATTTATACTTCAGGTTGTAAAACAGATGTTGCAAAAGATGCAGTAGGAAAAGGGTTGCAAAGAACAGATAAAATTCTGTTCATCAATATTTCATCATGAGTGTTTTTGTTTGCTGTATCTGAAAACTTCATGTATGTACGCGAGTTTTTTAATACATAAATAAAGGTGCTCAGCTCATGTGAGATGGTGTTTCTTTATACTTGCTTTCATTTCCTGCACTTTTCATGGTGTTTGCTCCCTATAAGAAAGACATACACCAATAAAACAAATCGGATTTTTCCTTCAAAGGTACTAAGTGTTGATCACTCTTGCATTGTGCTGTTTGGTAGGTCTGTACTGCTTATCATTCCTGAAGCTTTGCTTCAAATATAGGATGCTAATGCTAAGCTTTTTAATCTTTAGTCATGTGATACAGGGCGTGATTTCAACAGACAGTGCTAAGTACCTGAAATTCAATTAATTTCAATGGAACAAATCTTTTCTGTTGTGTCTGCAACATGGTAACTATACAAAAGATTTACTCCTCCTCGATTATATCATGTTGTTTATTGTGAAATGATGTTAATAGTTGGGGTTTTAAAAAAATTTTTCATTCCATTTCCAGGTACCAAATGTACCCAACATTCAAACCAACAAGAGGTTTTTTGAAATGGCAAGAAAGCAAATTCTACCTGAGATTTGAAACCGTAGTTTCATCTGTTGGTCCTTGAGGTTATAATGAATAATGAGAATTAGTGCTGTAAAATGTTTTGGTCTAAAGTGCATAGCAGGATTGGGTTCAGATCTTGCTCTTAGCTATTTGACCTCTGTCCTTTTATTTAGCTGAGTAAAAGCTTGGTATTTTGAGAGAATTAAGCATAGACATCATGAAACCACAAAACACATTTGGTGGCAGTGCAGATAGCTTCTTTTGAAACTCCAATGGTATTTCTGAATATTTTTTATTTTGTTTTGTTTTCTCTTAAAAATTTTAGGTGCCTCATATTGAAAGGGTCTATGTATTTTTACAGTAAGCCTGAAATGAGCAAATAAACAAAAACACGACTATGAGACCGATAACATTTTGCTTTCCTAGCCACAAACCACGTTAACCTTTTTGTTAAGAAAAAACCCCAAGATGCTGGGAAAACATTCACTTAATCTTAGCAAGTGTGGTCCAGTTCATCAAAGTCTGTCAATTATCCACAGGGAATTTAAACTTTTGGTACATTCCTCAGACTGTCCTAGATTTTCATGCTTTCTTTTTTTTTTTTCCCAAGAAAATGCAAGTAATTGTGGTGTTTTCTACTGTAAATTTAGTGTAATTCTTATCAGAATTTGGATGCTGCATTAGGGCACTGCAGCTGTGGTTGGAGAAGCACATATTTGTCAGTCAGGTTTGCAGCAAGACCCGCAGGCCATTGCACTGGAATAGCAGGTGGGTCTGTGTTTATGGCGTGGTCAGACGAGTGCTCCTTCAGCACGTCCCAAAGATCTGGTGGTAAGAGAACAGTTTCTGTTTTTCTGAATGTGAAAAGAGTAATTTGTTTGAAGCACCTTCTCCCTCATCAGTGCAGTGTTGGCTGTAAGACTTTTACAGGAGAAGCTGATTTTAAAAAGTTTCCCTTTAGATCTTAGAGATTAAAATCCGGACTTTGGGAAGATGGGTGTGTTTAAGTAAGAAACGGAAGACGTGTATCACTGACGAAATAAGTTCTTTAAACTGTGCATATGTCAAGTTTTCCAGGTTTTTTTGGAAGCAGGCAGCAATACGCAACTAATCCTGCTCAGAAATCCCTTTGTGACTGTTCCAGATAGTTCTGTGCTTTAGGAGCTCTGTTGCTTTCACTTCTCAGGACCACCGTGGAATTCCTTTTACCGCTCTTTCATTTAACTCATACAGTTCTTAAAGCATACCCTAAACCCTTCGCAGCAACCAGGGAGCTCCTGGTTAATGCACTCAGCCAATTCTTACCTTGCCTGTATGGCTTAGCATATTGGATAGTGGTTTCTGCTGTTTTGGATTGCAGGAGAAACTTTTTTTGGCCCTAAATCCCTCCCTCACAGTGGAACAGATTAGCACTTTGAATCTAATGAACTTTTTCAGCCTCCTAGCTTTCTTAGTCCTAGTTTTAGTATGTTGTATATACAACAGCAGTTCAGGGGGGCATTAAAATGCTGACTAATAAGGCAGAAGACTGAACCAGTGTGCATTTATATTGCTTCTCAAGCTAAGGAGAGGTTTTAATCTTCCTAGTGCTGTCTCCCAGTGGAAATGCTAGCTGTTGGGGTTGTTTGCCACTCCAGTTTCCTCCTATTTCTGGGAATCTGTCTACACTGTTGAAAGAATTAGAGTAAAAACCATTAGGATCAGTTTTACAGAATTTTTTTCTTTTATGCTTTTCTTTAGATTATCAGGAAAAAATACGTGATTTTTGTACAGCTGGTTTCATGAAGCTATGTCTTTTGTGGTGTGACCATGCTGCATTTCAGAAGTAGACAGTCATGAAGTCCATTTAAATCATTGTGGGAGCGACAGGTTTGGTCCTTAAACCATGGAGCTTTCTTAGCTTTGTTTTATTTACTTATTTATTTATGTACATTTTTTGAATCAACATTAATTAGAACAGTATATCCTCTATAATGCAGTCATCTAGAGAGTCTTTTGCTTGACTTTATAATGTGGAAAGAACTAGTTGTACAATTCTGCTACCAAGTTCATCCAGTAGCTTGATACTCAAGACATTTCACCAAGATAATCAAGGCATTTCACCAGGATGCTGAGACTCCAGCTCAAGTTCTTCCTCTTCCCTGTGGGACTGGAATTTGTGGCACAAGGTGGTTGTTCTCATTGCTTCGTCATAATGGATTCATAAAGGCAAATAAAGAAGTCATTAAAGCAAATGTCACTCAGTTGATCTCGTTTTGCTCTGTAATTGCATTTTCACTCAGGGAAGCAAAGGACCTATCCTTGTGTATTATGGATGTTTTGTAGAACCCAGTCTTCCTCTTATCCTGGAGTAATGGATAAAGCTGCTGCACATTTTGTCATTACAGAGACTGCATCCTGAGTTACCTCTTAGCCTGGAAGAACTTGAAAAAGTTTTTGTTACGTTGGATGCTGATGGCAACGGCTCACTTACCCCAAAGGAGTTCATCACAGGATTCAGTGAGTTTTGGAAAGCATGTCTTCTCTTTGGAGCTTTATTCATGTTCTGTACTCTCCACATCAATGAAAAAGAATCTTGTCTTAACAGTACACTTAATAATGCACACAGGGAGCCAGACTATTCCCTAAATACAGCAGATATATGTAGCAGAGGAAGAAGTGGTCAAATTATGTCAGTAAATAAACCACGGGCTTCAGGGTCTTTCTCTTCTGTGTAAAATGGCAAGCCATGACACAATATGACAAAAATGATGTAATCATCTGAATGACACCTGTTTTAAGCTGTTGAGTTAATCTATGTACAGTTGATTGGAGTTTTCCCTTGGTGGGGCTGGGGGGGAAAGTCTTGTGTGTTACTTCATATTGGGCAATAAGACATGAAAGGTAATTAAAATTATCTCTAAGATTAATGTAAGACGATGCTAGGAATGTGTTAACAACACAGTCCTTAGAGCCGTGGGAATGCTTTCTACAATGAATTAATTCAAGTGATGTTAATTTATTTCAAAACAAAACCAGGATGAGGCAATTATTAATACTGTAAGATGTGATCTGATAAATTCTTTGTAACTGCCTGTTTTGCAACAGCACTCTTACTGTCATGTTCTCTGTGTTTGTCACAGGGTGGTTTTCTCCCGAGCTGTGGCATTCCAGATAAGATGACAATGTTAGTTAGACTGTGCTTGATTGTTTACACAGAATCAACTTCGTACTTAATTTTTGCTCTGCTGACTTTTAGCATTTTCTCTAGAAAACTGAATCTCATCTATGCATGAATTTTAACTCTAAATCTCAATTTAATTACTATGTATAGGTCCAGCAAACAGGACCTTCATTTTTGTTTGCAAGTCATCAGTCATTTGAAATCCTAATTCTCTCATGTCCCACCTCTCCCATTGCAGAGGTAGATCAAATATCTTCATAGAATCTAGTCTAATCTGAAAACTGACATTATTTAAAAATGAAATAATGTATTGCTGCTTTGCTTTTCATAAGTTAAAGTTAAGTTAAATTGAGATTATTTTCATAAGCAGTCTCTGCATAACCAAAACTCTTTATTAAGGGAGATTGTAAGTGGCTGCCATCTCAAGCAGCTCCAGATCCTGGGGATTCCTCCTGCTCAGCTGCTGGAGCCCAGCCCAAAGGTGGATGTGGCCACTGCTTTCCTGTTTGCAGGTTCAGCTGGTAGTAAAGTTAAGCGTGTACCCCAAAGACACCCACACAGGCACGCGAAGGACATGGACCACATCACGGAAAAGACAAGGATAGGCAGTGCAAAGCATGCTACATTTTAACCTGCCACACAGCACTGACAGGTATTTTCCAGACCAGGTAGTCCTACATTTGGCTAGGGGATGATGTTGGCATTCCTGTTAGAAGCAGAAGCTGTAGTAGATAAAAGCTGCCTTAGAAAGCTAGGGAATGGAGAAGGCAGAGTAGTGTCTGGGAAAAGCTCGTACTGCACCAGCTACTATGGGAGAGTCCTGTTCATATTTCTAAATGGTGGCAAATCTGAAATTTACTGTAACCTCTCTTTGCAACATATTCTGTTTTGTTGCTGGCATGCTCTGCTGGGTGCTGTGAGAAAGAATGCAAGATGGAGTTAATAAAAATATAAAACCATACCAGTATTTCTGTTTCCTTGGGTCTATAGTAATTTCTGTACTGGAATTTAGAATATAACAAAAAATTCTCTGCATAAAATCACAATATTCCACCCCCCCCCACAATTTCACTGTGGCAATTTCACTTCTGCATCCTCACCATACAGCTCCTGTCAATAACATATAGCTTTCTGTATGTGATTTATGTAGGAATTGAATGTATGTCTTTGGTCATGCACTGAAAAGAATGTTAAATTTTATTTAGTATACATTTCATCAGTACTGATGCTATGGCTATTTTAAATTCCTAACACCTATTTAAACCTATCAAGAAAGAAAACCGCAACATTTATGAAGAGTTGTTACTGCAATTTTTGTCCTTTTATTTTTTTGCATGGAGATACGAGTTTTTTTATTATGTTTGTGAATTTTGAGGTGGATGGTTTACTGAAGGTTAGACATTAAACTGGGCACAAAGTCAGCCATAGAACTCAGGGATCGTCTTGCCATGTCTCATCCTTTTATTGTTTATTTACTGTAAAATTTGGGCTTTAGTATGTTTAGTGTGACGTTGCTTTTTATAATAAATTCTGAATATGCTAATGTGTGCAATTTCTAATTCTTAGGCCAATTTCTTTTGGAGCAGATTGCTTTGAAAAATGACATGGTGCAACCATCAGAAGGTGAAACAGCCGGCCCGGTTAGATGTGAAGAGACCATGAGCAGTGATGAGGATGAAGAATTCCAGTTCTCAAATCTGATGGATCGGCTTGGAGCTAAAAAGGTTTTGGATGAGTGAGTCCTCACAGCAGCAGTAATCAGTTGTATGACCTTTATATGATTCACCTCTGGGTTTGATTTTAATGGAATCCAAGATAAACGGCGAGAACTAAAGCTGCTCAAAACCACAGAGATTCTTTAAAAAACTAATTTCCTTGTTGTCAGGATAAAATGCCACTCAACCAAAATTTTCAAGAGCAAAACTGTTGTACTCCAGGCACACGAAACATGTTTTTCTGCCATGTGAAAGCTCCACCACTTGATGTGCCATGGAATTTGAGCATAGATGATTACAAGCATGTAATACACAGATGCCACTGGTTTTCAATCAATGCATGATGACTGCTATTTTTGGCAAGGGCTGTGTTTAAAGTGCACCATAAGTAGGGAGGTTTCCTCCACTTTTTCTGCTTTTTCTCCCCTTCATGCATAATTGCATGTTGTGATTGCTTTGGTAACACTACGCCTTCCAAGGCCAGGATGGCTCATTCTGAAACATGGAACATAAAACCTGCTCAAATAGGTTCTTGTGTGTTGGCCTGGCATTCACTGATCAGTCCCAATGGATACTGTGGAACAAAAAAAAGCATTAAGCAAAAAAGGGAGAGAATCTGGACAGGTGGTACAAATATTTAAGAAATACATCAGCAATCCTTACTGTGGAATAAAAGTGCTCATCAGTCCTTCTCTTCCCCTGACTGCCTGTTCCAGGAAACAGTTCATTGTCAGTCATCCTGAAAGGCTTTCATTATGAAGAGATATTTATCGCTCACTTCTTCTATCCTTATCCTCATTTTGTCCTTTAAATATAGCACTCTTTGCTGGCTAGGTTCAGGCTTGCAGTGCACATGGAAGAGAGTGAGTCAGGAGGAAACAAAGTGGTTCAGGAGAATTTTGGCAAAGTATTAGAAACCTGTTATCATTCACAATACAGCATCTCTTTTCCAGTGTCTGCTGAACAGATTTGGAAACACAACATTATCTTGGTAAATCTTTAAATCAAAATTTCAAGACGTTTTGTTCTGATTTTTGTAGCGGACTCACCATGGAATAAAAATGTGTTGAAAATGAAAGAATGCAGTACAAATGCAATTTGTTAACATAACTTAGTAACTTAGGAATCTGAATCTCATTCATTTCTTATGAGGAAGGCATTTTGATTAGCTTTCCCACTGCCCCCTCCACTCTAGATTTGTGGGAACTTTACTTCTAATAGAAATGATGGGAGGGCGCATTGTGTCTCATCTGTCTTTCTTACCCATTCCTGTTTAGGTGAAGTGTCAGGCAAGGCACCCACTAAACAAGCAGTTCCTGTGCTATTCTGCAGTCAGGAATGACCAGATGTTACAATGCATTTTTTTGAATAAATTCAATCTGCATCATTTCCCACCCCCTCATCCTTTTCAAATCCGGCACAGTTTAAGTTGTTTTTAATAAGTTTTGTGTTCTGACTAGTGATGCCCTGAAGCCTCCATCTACTAAGGGTGCTAAGAACATTTACTGCAGCCTGAAAAATGTTCTCTGTTAATGAATCCTTTATGATCTCTTCTTTCAGTGAGAGTGATGTGAAGCAACTTTGGTTGCAGCTAAGAAAAGAAGAACCTCATTTACTTTCCAATTTTGAAGAGTTCCTGGTCAGAATTTTTTCCCAGCTCCAAGAAGCAGATAATGAGAAGAATGAGTTGGAATGTGCTCTAAAAAAGTTAGTATTTGTCTTTGTTAGACTGCTTGTTTAGTTTTACAGCTGTTTTACCTACTATTTGGACTTTTGAAATAAACAAGGTATTTCAGTGGAGAACTGAGGACAAGACTTCCCATAATGTAAAATTTTATCAGCCATTAAGAGTACTGGTAAAACTATTCATATGGCAGAACTGAATGAAACTAGCTTTTCTCTTCCAGTTAAGATTTTATTGACTGAAAATCTTTTGCAGATGTCTGTTATTGCATTGAAGTTTTAAGACAATATTGAGTGATTCCAATCTAGTTAATCAGTTTGATTCCAGAGGAAAGTCATATTTAACAGTAAATCTGGTAAATTGTCTGTGTGCTTTGCAAGCATTGCGTGCAGAAAAGCTATAAACCTGGATTAACTGGCCAGAGACATAAGAGGTTTAAGATGTTAGAGCAGCACAAAGCGCTGATACTAGTGAAAATGTAAGCTAACAAATATATATATATAAAGCTAACCTATGAAATATGAAATAATATGTTATGTTTTATATATAAAACATATAAAATGTATATATAAACAAATGCATAAAATGCATATACAAAAATATATATAGGAACTGAAAATTGATAGATCATTCTTTTATATGTAGCTATCTAGAGGGAGAAAAGTTGTGATGCTAAATCTAAACAGAAGGCAAAATTATGGGTGTCGTTGAAGTTCCACTGTATTTTTAAATGTCACTTCTGAATTTCAGATTCTTACAGACTGAGTAATAAAGGCAAATATATTGTTGAACATTTATTTCATTTGTTCAGCACTCTCCTGACTATTCTAAGAATGTAACAAGGCTTATGAAGAAGCAAAAAACCTAAAAACGTGTGGTCATTAAAGACAATTGGTTTATATTCGTAGGAGCATTTCCATCTAAGTTTCTCTGTGTGATTTTAGCCTTCAGACAGCTGGAAACAGCATATAGAGAGTTTTGCTGTCTGTTTAAGACTAGAGATTATTAACTACCATGTGTGGTGAGAGGTTTGTTCTGTGGATTTTTGGGGGGTGTTTTGTGAGTGTTTTCTTGGGAACTGAATGAATAAATGCGTCTGTTTAATAACTCTGATCAGTACAGGGGTGCACATAGAGTACATTAGCATTATCTTTTCTAGCTGATGTGAAATCTCTACCTTGAAAATGCATCAGATTTTTATGCCTTTGTAGTAAAAACATGTTTTAGCTAATTTCTTCTTTTTGTTGCTCCTGATAACACCACTGATTTCAGCACGTAGATTGTTGTTTTGTTTTAAGTTGATTGCAGGAAGAAATCAGAGTAGTAATGTTGTCTTTGGTAGCAGTGGGGATGAATAATAGTTTCTTTTAAACTATGTACGAATAACAGCAAAGCTCAAGACAGCACCATATAGGGGAGAAGATTAATTTTTTGTAATACTCGCATGCTTATTAGCACTAAGATGCATGTATCTGCATAGACTGGCCAGGATTTCCTGTGGGATCACAGAAGATAAGGAATGCTGGGTTTTGAGGTCTTATAATGTTTCCTGGGTTGTTCTTAATTGGTGACAATAATACTCTTTGGAAATAGAATATGAATTTGATCTTTCATCTTTCCTTCCTGACTCACCTCTGTGAGTCATTAGGCAATAAGGCAGTCTACTCTGAGCCTTTTGTCTCTCTTCCTGGGTGTAGGCTGTGCTTTTGTCTTAAGTTGTTCATTTTCCTTCTATCCTGGATGCCCTGAGAAGCTTCATGTGCGTGTGCTGGGATCTTTATGCCATAAAAATCCATGCTCTTAACCCGTGATGTTCTTCTCTACCTGTTTTTTGTCTGTTCTTCCGAACATTTCACACATGCATATTTTCATTCATGAGCCTGAGTCCTGTGGTCTGAGAATCCAGGAGTTTCCTCCTGTTCTGGTTCAATAGATCCAGTAGGCTGCTCTTGTTCCTGTTTGTATGTCCAGGCAGTAGTGAGACTGAACATATATTCTCAGTACACAAACATGCAAATACATCGCACACGGGGGACTGTGCAGGTTAATGCTGATGTAACTATCTAGAGAGAAAAAACCTGTGATTTTAAATCTAAACACAATGCAATTTTGTGGGTACAATACTTATGCGCCAGGGTAAGTTAGTTCGCCTTGATTTTTGGTATTTGTGTTTCCTTTTAAAGGCTGATTTAAAATTAGATGGCTTCTTAAAATTAGCAGTAGTGTTTTTTAAAATAATAGGGTGATGTACTGAGCGCGCAAGAAAAGCAGCGGTGAATGTCAGGAAGAGAAAATAAAATCATGCTGATGTGATGGGCAATTACAATTCCAGAGAAAGCCCATGAGGGCATTGCAGAGAGCTTCCTGAAATCAGCCAAAAGAGCCCAGTAACCTGCTGGGCATTACCAGGGAGGATACTGAGCACGTGGCAAAGCATGTTTTTGGCACTACATGGAATCTTAGTGCACCGATGCCCTGAGTGCACCGTGGGAAGTTGTGGTCTCTGCAACACAGGAAGAATGTAGTGGGGTGAGGAAAAGTGCAGAGAATGGCAGCTCAGTGGTTAAAGGAATAGAACAGCTATTCTGAGAGAGCTATTTTTAGAAGGTCGGATCTCTTGAATGAGGAGGCAAAGGCTGGAGTGGGATATGACAGACCTTGTTATTCTTCAAATCCCTGGCAGTAGAACCAAGGCGCTTTTAATAAGACTGATAGGAAGTAAGCCTAAAAGAGATGAGAAAGACCTTTTTCTTCTAATAGCAGATAAAATCTTCAACTGCCATTAGCTCTGTCTGCTGCTGTGCTTTGCATTTGAAGGACAAGCCTAATAAAAATGTAGACTGTGTTTCAAACAACACAGTTCTAAACAGAGAAGATAAACAAAAGGGTAAAGGGGAAGGGAAGGATGAACTGACTTCTCATTGGGCTTAGCATGGGATACTTCAGAATCCATCTTCCTGGAAGAAGAGGAGAATCAGCGTCTCAGGAGATTAGTTCACGCTGTGCACAAATCACTGTATTTTGTTAAGGAGAAAGAACCATTATGACAAACTGCATGAACAGCAGTTGTGAAATCAAAACAATTCACATTTCCAGCTGCAAGAATGGGCAGAAATTAAACCCTTGTGAGTGTGTTGATCCTGAACTTATCATCTGAACTTAGTGAGATCATGTTACATTTAATCTGCTTTCATCTCCATCTTGTTGTTCCACAGCATTACTGAAAAGAGAGATTACATTATCAAATATTGCCAAAATTATAAACTTACGTGTTCAGTAAAACTTGAAGGGATAATCTAAGGAAATAGAAATTTTAGTCAAAACATGTTGCATTTTTCACATAATGATGATAGATCGTTATGGATTCAGCTTTTTTCTCCTTAATGTATGTGGGGAATATTTTCCAGCTAATGTATTGGATCATTTTTTCTACTTTTTTTTAATTATTTTACTTACAATTGTTAGACTTTTGATTACGAGGGGCTATTATTTTCTCCTTCTGTTTAATTTGATCAGAGGTGAGAGTGGAAATCCATGAATGAAATGCTTGGAGAGTATTCAGCCTGCAGAAATGGCACGTGCTTATGGGCCAGACCAACTAAAAAGATTCCCACATCCAGCAGTACCTCCTGGGTGTGGTCTTCATGGTGCTACCATATCCTTTGCTCCCAAACACATAAGAGGAAAGAAATACCTAAATCAGCAGGCTAAAACACAGGACTAAAGATATTCTCCCTGTCACACAGAAGCCAAGAAAATCTTTATGATTCCCATGGAAACACCGACTGCTGTGCCATGTGTTCCGCCTCTGCAAAGTTACAGGGCTTTTCAGTAGTCAGTCTAGCGCTGGTCAAAGTGACATTATACTGCATGAATGCAGCAGGTGTATGATCTTAGCCTCTCTGCCATGCCTTTCTAAGTAGTTGTTATTTCTCTGTTAATGTGTGTGATTTGATTCCATTGATGAGCACTAACTCCTTACAAAGCATTTTCTTAGTTTCAAGAAAATAAAATTTGAGATCAGAACCTGAACCATCTTTACAGTGTGAGGGGAGTAAGGCAAAAAAGGGCTTCTGGATTTTCTGACACTCTCTATTTGAAGTGTTGCAGTCACATGGCACAGGCCCTTTTGGGGCCTGGTTTTCTCACCTAGTCAGAGTTTACAGAAGTCTAAGTGACAGCCATAGTTTTCCTCAAATTCTTTTAGCTTGACAGTTGTTTATTGCTTCTATAGATCCTGGGAAAATGTCTCACATTTATTTTATCTGTGACTGGAAAAGCAAGCTGGCAATGTCAAGTGTTCTGCTTTTGAAAGGGGGAAACTCACACTTCTTAGATTAGGTGAAGTTTTTGAATTTTCTTTAAAACTGGCTTTGTTTTAAATGAGAAGAGAACCAGGCTTTCAATAAGGCAAAACCAGAACATGTAGAGCATTAGATTAAAAAAAAAAAAGATACAAAATAAATGTTGGGGTTTTTTTTTACTGGATGTTCCTTGTCTTGCTCTTGCTGATGTGAATACCCTTGAAGATTCTGTACTTTATTTGAACAGATGCATTATGCAGATTGCTCAAGGAGCAGCTATGGCAGGAAGAAAATGGGGGAATGTACAGTACTGTCATATAAAGGTCCTAATAATCTCTATTAAAATTTTTTCTAGTATGTCCCCTGAGTTTGATACAAAGAGATTTTTGCATTTCAGTTTCTGAATTAATGAGAATAGAATAGAGTAGTAGCAAAACAAAGTAGATCTCTTGTTCACTGTCAACAGTTAAATTTTTTCTGCCCAAGCTAAAGCATTTGCTCTTCATATATCAAACTGCAGTGATATTAATTGCAATATTCTACTGGAAAGAAATGAACTTTGTAGGTTCTTTTTTTTCCCCCACAATCACATACACTTGTGCACAGCATATTTATTTCTGTTCCTCATCTGGACTTTTCAAATTTGTTTCAGCAAAGCTGTTAGAGAAACAGTAAGGCTGTTTTCAAGAAGGTCTTTCAAGAATTCCATTCTAGGCAATGTGTCTTAGATAGAAATACCTCATTCAGTACCCTTGAATGGGGAACAGTGCAGTCCGAGAGTAAAAAAAAGGAAGTTGCAGTGAAAATAGTTTTAACTGTCAAATTTAGGCTCTGGTATCTTGGTATTGTCATTAGGAAACTCTCTTCCTTATACCTAAGATGTAGTAGTCATTAAAATTGCATAATGAAGAGCTGCTTTATATGGAAACATCAGCTTTAGATTAGCTTTTGAGTTGTTGAAGCTTTACTTCCATGAGAAAAAAAAAAAAAATTAATCTGTGAGCTTTGCTGCACAAAAATTTCTATTTCCTTGACACTGGAACATTCTTTGGAGTTTTGTGTTATGGCAGAGATGTGGAGCTGAGCTGGTAATGTGAGCCATGACTTGAAGTAATGCTACAAAGACCCACTCAGTGTATTTTTATCTCTTATTAGGAAAATTGCTGCTTATGATGAAGAAATTCAACATCTCTATGAGGAAATGGAACAGCAAATCAAAAAGGAGAAAGAGCAGTTTCTCTTGAAAGTGAGTGTCTCTTTGTTATGGTGGCCATGGATTCTCCTCCCCCTTTCCGTGGTTTTAAACTCATTCTGGGTGTGAAATTAAAGCCCACAAAATGTGTTTCACAACAGAGGAAGAAAAAACATCTTTTACCTCACAGCTACTTTTGTGCTGCAGTGTCAAGCTTTTAGTCTCTGCAGCTTCGAACTAAGTGACTTGCTGGATGAAGGAGCATTGATGTTCTGTGCTCAGTGGCTGGCATACAGCACAGCTGGCATTCTTTTGAAAGTCAGTTCAACTACAAGCATTGTGTTATTGGTACTACTGTGCTCCAACTTCTGGTCACAATTAGGAAAAGCACTCTGTGAGGTTGTTCAGAGCAGCACCAATCCTGCTGACTTCTAAAGTCTCTGCTTTTTGGGAGGGGATAACAACAAGTGATGAATCAAGTGATGGCATTTGCGAAACAACCACAGGTTATTTGCAAAATAAACACGGGTCAGATTCTTTTGTCACTGCCATGGTGCTTCCAGAACACCTGAAAATGAATTCCCTTTCCTTGGGAAGTCTTCTTTAAATTTCCTCTACTGTGTTCATACTATTTTCTTTGGATTTTTTCTGTTATGCTTTTTCTTGTAAAACAAGGAAACTAACAAGAACTTCCAGCGTGCTCTAGGAAAGAGTCATCTTAGAACCACGTAGGTGGGACACCTTAGTTCCTAACTAGATCAGGATTCTCAGGAACTTGGCCAATTAAGTTTTGAGTATTAAAATACTGGATGTTCCACAGCTGCTCTGGTTGGCCTGGGACTGTCAGTCATGAGCTACTGGCTCATCCCTTTTTGTCGTCTTGGCATCAGTCATGTAAGTGACACAAATACAGGGTTTCAGCAGTACATGACAGAAATAGTTGCCAAAATAGTGATTATTGTCTCCATGCTGAATCAAATATCTGTAAATATATCAAGATAATATAATCAAATATATCTAAAACTTCCTTTTGTGATCCAAATAGATCAAGTATTTTTTGCTTCCTGCCAACCAAAAAAAAAAAAAAAGTGCCTTTATCAGCTGTGTAAGGAATCATTCTTTTCACTTGCCTTACAGGGTAATGAACCTGACTCAAATTTTCAAGTTTTTTTCCATTCCTAGCTGAGAGCAATTTTTAGTGGTGGATGAGATGAAACCTTTAAATAAAGTTTGTATATCAGCAGAAGGATAAAAAGTATTTGCAACTTTGCCTGACAGCAGTTTTGTGGAAAAAATAGTTTATGTGCTCTTAATAGCCCACAGCTGACGTGGTGCTGAAAACCCCCTAACAACAAAGACTTTTCCATAAGCAATGATTGTTGGATCTCCTAATTAGTTGTATATTTGAGGTTAAGCCACTTCTTTCAGGCTTTTTCATGAAAGCTTCCCACTCAAGCTATTTACAGTTTAGTCAGCAGTCACACTGAGTGTTGCCAGACACTCAAGAAGTATTGTTTCTTTGCATGACTAATTTGAGATCTGGGGAGATCTGACTGTTAAATTCCTTCTCTAATGCAAAGTCTTACAAAGACTTTACAGCCTGGAGAGATGCATTGATGCCATATAAAGGGGAAATTATTGTGGCTTGAATGAAGAGCAGCTCTTGAAGAATACATTTTAAAAAATTGGTAAGATGCAAATAAGTACAAATTGTAGCTATTTACAATACTTAATACCCTGCTGACTGAATGTTACACAAAAGGGGCGTTAGTCTGTTTTTTCACTTGGATATATATTCTTCTCCAGAAAGAGCCAGTTATCATGCATTTGATTACCCCATTACATGTACTGCTTAAGGGAAAACACATGTAAGAACCACTGCTGTCTTGAGGGAATTTTTATTTTTGTTTAGAGGCATTATCCTGGGGACCTCAGAGAGTAGAAGCCTGTTTTTGGAGAAACAGGACAGATTCTCAGCTGGTATAAACTACTGGAACCTGATTTTATTCAGGAGAGGTCTGACAATTTTTCTCAGCTGACGAGTGTTAGAAGGAGTAATCTCAAATGTGACTGGGAGTTTCCAGTGAGTGCAGGATACTTAAATAGTGGACAGGTTAATATAATTGCTAAGTGAAAGGCAGACCGTGAAGCCCAGTCACTTGTTTATACCACTGGAACATCTGTGAAAAATTGTTGTTAGTGGTGGATTGTAAGCATGACAGTTGTTGTTTCTTTCACGTCAACCTGAGTTGCTGTGGCTGGAAATGAGAGGATACATTCTGGCTGCATTGATTTAGATTGGCTGAGCTCCTCAGCCTCCTGCCTGAGATGTCTGCCTCCACTTTCTAGCCTCGATACCTACTCATGTGCAATCAGCACATTCCGTAGAAACCACAGTCATTGAAGCTGCTCGACTTCGCCAGTTCACAGACTCATGGGTGATACCATCCCTAAGCTGAGTACTACCCGTGCCTCGTTATATTCACTGTGGAAAGCTTCATCCCTGATTCGTTATTACTCCTCCTGCTGATGCAATTGTGCTGTTCTGTTAATCCATTTCCTCTCTGAATTTTGCAGGACACAGAGAGGTTTCGGTCCTACAGTCAAGAGCTGGAGTGCAAGCTGCTGTCAAAAGAACAAGAACTGGAACAGCTGGTTCAAAAACAGAAAAGGGTACTAACTGATATTCTTCAGAGTTGAAAAATAATAGATAGCTCTTATTTGTTAATTTGATCATTTGTTCATTTGATTTTCTTTAGGTACTATTTTAGGTCCAAGAACTGCAAGTTGGTGTGATGTTCTGCCAAATTGTGTCCCTCTGTTGTTTTTGTGTCACGTGCTTAGGAAAAATGTTAACCTCTATTTCTAAAGTAATTTGCCTTTAATGTCATAAAACAGAAGATAAAATAATGCTTTGGATGTTCTCCCCAGTACTGGGGTAATTTTTATGAAAATGTAGCGGAATTCCACTGCCTTCAATGTTGCAGGAATTGGATTAACACCCAGACAGCTCAGGAGCAGAGAATAATGATTTGGCTCTTCTATTGCACACCTTTGCTCAAAGCCTGTACCAGCCACTCATTTACTTGTTTTGGACGATTCAGCACTATGAACTTGAAATGCTCCCTCCTGAACAACTTGCTCCTGATATATCTCTGTGATAACAGTTTCATGGCAATGCATGTTTCCCTTGCATTGGTAACAGCTTGTCAAGTTCCCATATTAAAACCTGATGTGTTTTACATCTTAAAATGCGTGGCCTGCTTGGGGGAGCAGAGAACTCACTGTAAAGTGGCTCCAAGGTCATTGCAGGAAAGACTAGTGACAGGGAAAGGAGGTAGCACTGGAATTTAAAGGGCTGAAATGGAATGCTGTAAATGCAATTCCCTCTGCAGAATATGAATATGTGGACAAAAGAAGAAAATTTTTCACTATGAGAACCATCAGGCATTGCAATAAACTTCCTGGGGAAGTGGTGGATTCCCTAACATTGGACACTAAAGATTTAGCTGGGCAGGATTCTGGGTCATCTTGTCTAAATTGTGTTTTTGCCAAGAAAGGTTGGAACAGATGAACCTTGAGTTCGCCTTCCAGCCTGGTACTCTGTGATTCTGTGTTTAGCTGATAAAGATACAGGACTGAACTAATAGTCCATTCCATAGTTGAAATCAACTGCCTGATGTTAATTACCCTTGTTCAGTACCACTGTGAATCAGAATACATGTGGTTTTATGCAGGCTCTTTACCACATTTTAGCACTATAGTGGAATAATCTATACTTTGAAGATATCTGTGGGAGTACACAGATCAGGCATTTTTAGTCTGAAACTAACTGCAAAAGTATAAGAAATTACTTATTCTAATTTTTTAATGATTATATTTTAATATATTCCTTTATTTGTTTTTTTTTGCTTTAAAGCTCTGTTTAAAACTTAGTTATCAACCAATAATTCTGTAAAAACCTTTTCTTGTGCTTTTTTCAAGTATGTGTTTCTAAATTTGGTATAAAACCCACAGAAGCTATTCAAAGGCTTTCACTCAATTTTAAGCCTGGTATAATCAATCAATCTAGGCAACAATACCAGAAAGTCTTATCTTATGATTGTTGTCTACATTGCTGTTGTCTACTATTGCCTATCTTGGAGAACATAAAACAATGTCTGTGCTATTTTTATTACTATTATTTTTTAAATCTGATTTTATGTTTTCCATTTCTATTCACTGCATCGCTTATTATTAATAGTACTGCTGTGTTTCTTATTTATATTTGTATTTTCTAGTATTTATCATTTCCCCTCTCCATTATGAATTTGCATGAATCACAGCAAGGGTGCTTTTGAAAGACAAGATCTTCATACGCCATAAAGATTAAACTATCGCATTTTAGTTTTATGGAAAGGAAGCTGTGTTGTACTAATGGAATTCACTATTTCTAATGATGGGATGAGTAACATAATTTCATTCAGATGATTGGTAACAATTGAAACTTCTGTCATTCAACTAGCTGACTGGCCTGTTGCTAATCTGATATGCAGTATTTGATGGGGGTTTTTTTCTGGTGTAGCAACCTAGCCTATTTATTTTTGTGTTTTACTCAGTGTAGTTACAGGCACTGTTTTCTACATATATTTTTCTAGTTTCTAATGATCTGCGCTGAAAGTGACTCTCGTCTTTACTCAGATCTGTTTTTATGATGCTATGTCCGCACTCATTTTCTGGTATTACTTTTCATTCACTGAGATATCCATGTGTGGTGTCTAATGTTTGCCTTATCCAGAGATCTCTTTCACTTTTTCCTCCTCCCCTGGCATGGAAATATACTTTAATAATTAAATCTCTTCTTGCAGGCAGTAAAGGTAGCTTGATTTAATTACGACTTCTATGCTTGATTGTATGAGAGAACCTCTTGGGAGGCACACACATGCTTTTTTCCAAACTTCATTAATAAGTCTTTTTTTTTAGAATTTAAAATACAATGTAATTATTTCTGTGTTGGAATTTATTAACAAAAATGTGAAAGGGAGCTTTTAAACCAGATGAGCTCAGTGTTGTTTTTCTGACACAGCCAGAGAGATTCTCCCTTATGAAGGTTGTCTGGCTGGCATGACTGAAATGTGGGTCTGATTCCGTGTTGACTGGCCAAGATTCCTTTGTCTAGGCCCTTTTGCTGGATGCCACGATCTTGAATTGTCAGCTTGCTCTGTATGGCTTAGACAATGCACAAGGTTTCCCTTGTTCCTCAAGGGATGTGAGATGGAACACCTCAGGAGGAGGCACTGGGGACAGAGGATATCCAGCATAACCTCTAGGGCACAGACTCTTGTGTGAGAAAGTAAGTGTGGATCAGGTGAAATGCAGCGGAGTTACTGGACTTCTCACATAAAATGATGGTTTCTGTGCTCATGACAGCCACTCAAGAGCATGAGATTGGGAATGAGGTGCATGAGAACATGGATCAGTAGCACTCAAGTGCTTATAACTGTATAAATATTTCATCTTTCATGTGCAACTGAAATAAATAGGGAGAAAAAAAAGATAAAAACTACAGAAAGGATGCTGAGCTGGGAACAAGGGATTGCATGGAGAGTGCTCAATATGTTTGGTCCTCAGAAACAGCTCATTTGTGTTGGATAATCCCAGTTCTTTACTCAACTTAAACTTGGTTTTCCTCTCATCTTTGTCAAAAAAAGAGCATATGCACCATCAGCTACTGTGTCTGTGCTTGACCTGTGGTAATGGGCTAATTCTCTCTGCTCCTTAGATTTTCTTAAACATGTCTATGGGCCATGAGTCCTTTCTGTCGCGGTGCCTGTTCCCTGCCCCGGCTAGCAAAGGCAGAACTCGGGCACTGGACACTCTGTGCCTGTCCCGGCGAGGTGGTCAGAGGCCGGATCGCGGCTGGAGGGGGCCGAGGAGGTAAAGGAGCGAGAGGGCCCTCGGCATGGTGTTCCAAGGTTTTATTGAGGGGGTAAGGAACTCCAGAGGCCAAGAGGGGCCACACAATGGAGGCACGGGACTTTATAGGCAGAGTGACCGGGGTCCAAGGGATAATATGAACAAACCAGTAGGAGAGGTGCGGGGAGGAACAAAGGTACAGGGGGCCAATGGGGTACTGGACACCTTAGAAGCTTCTAAAACAGAACCATACAAGGAAATTCAAAGGAATTACATCCAACAGAGTGGGAACAAGGGACTCACAGCACAGCGCAAGGCCTTACTAGGAAATATAGCTCAAAAGGAGCCCACTACACCTTTCCCCATCAGTTTCCATCTGCCAGATGAGCATGGGAGCCAATTTGCAGCTCCAATAAGCAGCTAGAAGGTATAGGATCTCTGCCGTTCTATTACCAGCTGAGCATTCACCTAATGAGTTACTTCTGTGTATTGGGAGTTGTTTAAATGAATGTTTTAAGGTTGTGTTTGGCATTTCTCAAAGGATTGTATGGGTACAGTGGAAGAAGGGAGATCTGAACTGCTGTGAAACAACCCTTTCTTCTCTTGTTGTGTTCTGTGCTTTAGATATTATATTACAGTTTTCCTGACAACAGTGAGCACCAGGATTTATAGCAAGTATTTCTCACAACAGTACAGATGATTCTGGGAGCTGACGTTGGCTACCATTGCAGTTAAATTTCCAGAACAGTCTCTGTGTAAGCTTTCAGATGGCCATACTATTGCGTTAGTGGGATTTCTGTGTGCAGTTTGTTGCTCCTAAGATTTTTGAAAGTTTGTCTTTGAGTGGTCACTTTTTGCTTCTCCCAAAGCCACTCCTCTGGATAAGTCTTGTCTTCAGTCCTGAAGCATCTGGTCTTTTACTCAGAATGGAGAGCTTCATTCTGTCAAGGAGTGGAAGCAATATTCAGGAACTGACGTAATCTATCCGTGCAAACTGACCTTGTTCAGCAGTAATCTGATGCTCAGCCAGTGTTCCGTGTGAAATGTGAGCCTGCTGAGGCTGCAGTTCATCAAAGACATTAAGCTGGTGCTGCTGCTGCTGCTGCTGCTAAGTGCTCCCACTCTACACTTGTTCTTAACTTCTCACAATCCCAGCTAGAAAGTATTTTCTGCTTTTGTTTTTAACCTGGACCTTGTTCAAAACCAAGACCAGAATGACAGCAGTGTTGTGAGGGAGGAACAGACTGGCAGAGCTGGGCGAAGACAGATTTTGGTTGGGTGAGCTCTGCCTGTTCAGATGGGCAAAACAAGAGTTCTAACAGCGTTACATCTCAGATCAGAAGACTGAGATGGTATCATTATGATTCTCCTAGTATGTTTTACATCCCTTAACATGAATACAGAAAAAAAAGAGTAAAAATAAAGCTTTTCTATTTTAAGGTCATCAATTCCTTCCCTAATATGAAGTTGTACTCTGTTGTCTAAATTTGCTCAGCTGGCCGGGGAGAAGCAGACAGAACTTCTTTATGTACCAGAAACCACTATCATCTGCTGTTACCTGTTTCACAGGGAAGGTGTATCTTTCCTTTGATGTACTTTGGAGAGTGAATATTAAACTGAATAAAAAGGCTCTAATTCACACTTCTTGGCAGATCTGTCTGAGGTGGCAAAAAGGTTACTGCTTGTTCATATTACTGGGGATGGGAAGGTTTATCAGCTATCAGATTTAAATCTAACAGTTTTTAGGTAGAACTCTGAATCACTCTGTGTAGGCCTGGTCTTTGTGGAAAATGGTCTAAAATAGCAGTTGTGAATATCAACTTAATGCTGCTGATCTGCTATGTAGCACCTTTTTTATGGTTTGTACTGGTGTGTTTTTGAACTAGATAAAATTCAGCCATAGAATGGAATGGCTTTGTTTTTGTGTAACATAATTATGGCTGTACAAAGAACAGTGGAAGAGCACCATATGTGTTTTATTCATTTTTTGGCTTTGATAGAAATAGCTCCCTACTCAGCTAACCTCTAGGACCCAAATTGAAAGCCTCAAAACCAAGATGCCTCAGTTATCTTTAATGCTTTCTGTTCTCTTATCTTCCACCCCAGTTAGAGCATCAGTGTACAGAACTCCTCAGTGGCAAAGAAGAAACCAAAGTAGAGAACACCAAGCTGAAGCTGACTAACCAGGAGCTGCTGAGAGACCTGGACAGAACATCCCATGAACTAAGCCTGGCTCAACAACAGCTACAGGTGCTTCAGGAAGAGGCGTCAAGGCTCAGTGAGGAAAAGGAAATGTAAGTCTCCAGCTGCAGTAGTTGTAGTGCACTTGCTTAGCGCGCCTGTGAGCCTCCTCAGGGTATTCAGTGCTGTGATTTAAGCTTGTGTCATAAGCACAAACCACCTGCAAAGCCAAGTGCAGTTCTAGCCGCTTTCCCCCAAGTAATTCAGCGTGTTTTCTGTAGCATATCTGACTTCTATGGAATCTTCTGCTATGTGTTCGAAATGTCGGTGTTCTCCCTGCTGCCATTTGTTGAGGATATTTGGAATTAAAAATCCATGTCGTGTCTTGGTTTTGAAATACCAGTGGAATTCCTTACGGAAATGCCTTAAAGCTGTGGCACATGATGCTCCATCCTCCTCAAAGCTGAGTCTATCTGAAACTTGCTTCTCAGAATGCACTCTGACTGTGAGATGCCTAGGATCTTCTTTTTTTCCCTCATCAAAAGTAAGCCTAGTAAGGCCAGCAAGATAAAACTTAGCTTATCACAATTCCCACAATGCCTTATGGCAATTCAGAACCATAATTTTGGGGTTTCCAGTTCAAATGTTGTGGATTTCAGATTCTGAATTACAAAAAAAAAAACAAACAACAAAAAAACCCAAGAAGAAATATTTATGGTTCATATTTTGAGGGATGAAAATTACCTCTGACAGATCAAGCTACCTGTCTTGCTCCAGCCTTCTGCACAAAGCAGAAGAATCATTACCCTGAAGCTGTAAGTGGCAGAAATGTTCACTGAAGTCCATTTTAAAGAAATGCTCAGGGATCTGTAAAACCCTCTCCTTACCAATGGAGAGCACATGAATGACAGATGTATCTAGCCATTGCAGCAATGAGCTACATAATTCAGAAATGTTGCTGTTTGATGTATTTCAGGATAGAGCAGAACATTAGTTCAAATGTCACATTCTTTTTCTCTTAAGTTTTGTCCCAAGCTCTACTTAGTTATTACTTGTTTAATTTTTCTTGAGGGTTTGAATAATGAACTTAGTTGATAAATTAGTGTTAAAGAGTGGCCACTGTGACTAGAATTTTTAGGTTTGCATGTTTGATGTGTGTTTTGGAAGTAGACAGTAGAAATATTCCTCCTCAAGGTCGTTTGTTTCCTATTTGAGGCCTCTCTTTTCAGATCCAGAGCAAAGACTATGGAATGATCTGATTTAAAAGCTACAGAGGAAATCTGCCCATTGGTCAGACTGCTGAATAATCCTACTGCATTTACAAAGCACGTTGGATTCAATAGTGGTTTATGGAATTAGAGCTCAGCCCTACTCAACTGCACCTGCAGTGTTGCTTTAAACATCTGTATCAGTCTGGTAAGACCTGAGCTGTTGAAGCAGGTGTAGTGTTCAGATAGTGCACAGGAAGAACTTGAGGCTTCACTGAAAGGCAAAGAAACATTTGAGGCCAGACACCAAATTTTGTTAAATCAAAGTAAATGGTGTTAAAATGGCTGCATAAGTGTCAGGAATTGGAAAGAAATTGTAGGGACTGTAGATATGTGTGAGCCTGACATATGGTTCCCAGCAGCAAGATAAGCTCTAATTTTGTATAAAATGTCACCTGTTTTTTAGTGGCCATGAGTGAGAAGTATTTCAGCAGTGTATCTTTTCTGAATGCTCCAAGTGCCAGTATCAACATATATTAAGCTCTCTGGATGAAGAAATTAAAAAGCAATATTTTTTGAAAAAAGAACCTCTACTCCTTCCTCTGCTAACTCATACTGCTGTGCTACTGTGGGCCTTATGCTGAATAAACTTCTTTAAAAGTTATAACCATTCATGCAGAATAGAATCTACAGGTTTGAAGAAGCTGAGGTCTCAAATGTAGATACCCCTAGGGGGAAGCATTTTAGCAGTGTTCTTACTATGGTTAAAAAAATTTTATTTATTTTCTTTTTTATTGCAGGGAGGTGTACCGGGTGACAGAAACCTTACAGAGAGAGAAGTCAGGACTTTTGAAGCAGCTGGATTTCTTAAGGTAATGTAGATCTTCCGTTCAAGAAGTTCTTATACAATTCTAAAGAGGTCCATTAAAGGATAAAATCATGCTGGGAGATGCAGTGAGTGTGGGTGTCCAGGTGCTGACAGTGGGGTACCACAGGGGCAGCCTCTGTGTCAGAGAGAAGCCAGGGCTGCCCTGTGGCAATGGACACAGCACAGGGCACAGTGGAGCCCCACAGCCACGATGTGCCCCTTTTCCACCCAGTATGAAAGGGTGGAAAACAGCGCAGCAGTTGTGAGAGAGGAGTGAGAAAAAACGTGTGAGAAAGCCCTTCAGACACCAAGGTCAGTGAAGAAGGAGGGGTAGAAGGTGGTCCAGGCACCGCTGGAGCAGAGTCCCTTGTGGCCTGCGCAGAGTCCACACGAGGGCAGGCTCCTGGCAGGAGCTTGGTCCATGGAGAGGGGCCCCTGCAGGAGCAGGTTTTGTGGCAGGAGCTGTGGCCCATGGGGGACCCATGCTGGAGCAGTCAGTTCCTGAAGGATTGTTCCCCATGGAAAGGATCTGTACTGGAGTTTGTGAAGGACTGTAACCTGTGTGAGGGAACCCACACTGGAGCAAGAAGACAGTGTGAGGAGGAAGGAGCCGCATGGAGAAGTTGTTATGGACTGACCACAAACCCCACTGATCCCCACCCCCTTGTGCCACTCAGGATTGGTAAGGAGGTAAAAGAGCTGAGGGTGTAGGAGTGAAGTTGAGCCTGAGAAGAAAGGGGATTATGGAGAAGGTGACTTTAGTTTTGTCTCCGTCCTAGAATTGAATCTGTTTTGTCTGTAATGGGTAGTTGGTAAGTAATCTTCTTGTTTTTATCTTGACCCACAAGCTTTTCCATGTTATTATCTTCCCTTGTTGTGTTGAGGAAGGAAAGTGAGAGAGTGGCTGGTTGTGCATCTGACAGCCAGTCAAGATCAGCCTGCTGCGGGATAATGACAAAAAAATAGTAAAAATGGTTACAAAAGACTTTTGTATGCTCTGTTCTTGCATAGAGTAGAAGGCAGCACACCTGAAAGATATGCTTCATTTTGACAATTCAGTATTGTAGGACAGTCTCCTTTCCAAAAGTCAAACGTTATGCAGAACAGCAATGAACAGTTCTAAGCTGGTTCTGAGGTAGAAGCCTGGCTGCAGGAGCTTGCTGAAAGGCTCTGTTGCTTCTCAAGTGCTGGGAGTTGAGCCAAAATGAAGATTCTTTCCCCAAAATATTTGTAAAATGATACCAAAATGTATTTATTTTAAATAACACTCCTTTATTGATGGACTTCAAAGTTTGGAGCTGTGTTCGGACAGCTGTAGTCCTCTTTTTAATGTTTAGCAATATTGGGTTTTGTTAGCTCAGTGGTCAGTCAGCATGGGTTGTAGGTTTCACCTGCCTGTAGGCCTTCATTGACTTAATTTCCTTCAGAAGGCCTCCTTTTAAAGTTACCTGAAATTTTGCAGGCTTGAGGAAAGGCTCTTATTTTGCTGTGTGTGTTTTCCATAGGCCACTCTGAGATCTTGCCTGCTGCAAGTTTTGGGGGCAAAGAAACATCTGACAACAGAGGTTGTTTCTGTTCACCCTGGCTGCTCAGTCTCTCCTGTGGCCAGGCCAGCAACAGATGGAGACAATAGATGATGTACTAAGCAGGTGTGTTGTCAGATCTGATCAGAGCTTGCTGATTGCTTGGAGTATCTGTTTCTTGACAATTTCATTGTTTCTGCACAAAGGATGGAAGATGGATGTTTTCCTAGGCTGACTTTTCCATGGCAGCCACAACTGTAGCCCTCAGAGGGACATTACTGGCCTTCACAGCTGTCACCAGATGAATAAGAGATGGTGTTCATTGCACCCTCTCCACATTAAGAGGTCATTTTTAGTGTGAAAGTCATTAAACATTCTAATTTATAGTGAGTGAAGGCAAATTGACCACGACTGATTTATATGTATTAAGGCATTTGCTTAGATAAAATACAGAAAGAGATCCAGATCCCATCTGGCTTTAATCAGCATAGCCCTGCTGGAGGATCAATAGCCCAGACAAGGAACTGGCTGAGGTGAGAATATAAATAAAGGATAATGAAAGGTTTGCACTGCCAACTGTCCAGTCTGTTTGTTAGTGTAGGGTAGAAAAGTCAGCAGTTCTAAATACTTGGCTTCAGTGTTTCTTTTGTTTGTGTTCTCTTTGCAGAGAGAGGAACAAACATCTCAGGGATGAACGTGACATATTTTTACAGGTAGCCAGCTGTTATTTTCAAGCCCAGTGTTGAGCAGACACGTGTGAGAACAGCTTCAAAAGAAGGGGAACAGAAGATGGACTTTTGTGCCACTTAAATCTGGCCCTGCTCTTAATTTGTGTTGTCTTTTTTTTCCTCACGTGAAAATAAGATTTTTTTAATTTGCTGAACAATTTTAAGAGCTACATGTTTAGAATTATAAAGTGGGAGCTATCTGAAGAGAGATGAATGTATTTTAGAAGAAACTAAGGATGCAATCATGAAAGGATGAAATAACCTAAAAATGGAACAATTACATTGTGTTAATTTACTCAGTGAAGCATAGGTAATTTATTCTGAAACATTTATACAACAATACAATAACTGAGTACCCAAATCAGTACCTGAATACCTCTTCGGACTGCGGTAAGAGCATATCCTATTAACTTTTTAAGCAGCAGCAAAGAATGGACCCATAAGATGTTCTAGAAGTACCCTGGTGTAAGGGGACTAAGGCCACTTAGTTTGTATTTGCTTGTGTTCTTAGTCCTACAAGAAGCTGCTGGTGTAAAAAATATCCATTTACTTTTTTTCATGACATTGTGTTGTTTTATTTACAAAGCAGATGCATTTTTGCAGGATCTGGAGTTCCCTGTTCTGATTGTTTATCAGTCGGAATTCTGAAGCATTTGCACCTCTAGGATTTTTTCTGCATTTTTTTTCTTTCATTTGCGTTGCATTATTTAAGTATTAGGAATGAGGGTGGTTAACCATAATGGACAGCAGAAGTAAATCAGTAAGAAATATTCTGTATTTCTGCAGAAATGCAAAACAACCGTTCCAAAAGCCAGCTGGAAGCAAAGATCAGGGTCTATCATTGGGAAATACATAGAGGGCAAGGTGCTGCCTAACAGGTAAGAACTTTTTTTCATGTGTTCCCTGTTTGAATATGATAAGGCTTATAGAAAGAGGATGTGGAATGCTTCCTTTCTGATACTTTTGAACTTTTCAAAGTGTGTATTTCTAAAGTGTCTGTCACTATGAGATTACTGTGCTCATCAAGAAATTTTAAAATGAAGAGCCAAATTTTCACATAAAACAAGTGTACTGTGTTAGAGATTTCCCCACTGTGGATGAGTGTATGCTGGGAGACACAAAACCATGCCTATGACCGTATGTTAATGTGGTAAACTTGGACTTTTTAAATCCATATCAAACAAACCCATGTCCCTCCTATCTACCAAAGAGAGAATTAGATTACACATAGAAAGAATCTGGGTTGGGGGGCTCTTTTATTCCTCTAGAATGGGAGTGGGAGGTGCTAAGGGAGAAAATCACAGTAGAAAAATTTACTTTAACTCTTCTATGAGGTTAGAATTGAGGTTAATCTAATGATTTCCATTCTAGTTCAGGTTTCTCCTGTAAGTTATTAGCTTTCCCCATGATGCTTGTAATTATCAAGCATGCTATATATATACACATGGCATGATGAGCTGACTTTTCAGCAGACGTTGGAATGACTCTTCTCTGCCTGCTGTGACTAGTCAAAAACACAGGAGATTGAATTCAGTTATTCAGATTAAATTCAGAATAAAATAGCAGGTCCATTGTATTTTTGTGATGTACTTTCTTTTTTCTCTGCTTAGCCATTCATTTGAAGAAGATGATATTTTCAGTAACTCCAAGGGAAGGAATTCTGCTGGACTGAATGGAGTTCTCTCTGAAGAGCCTGATACTGGAGTCACTGGAGGAATGCCGAAAACATCACATCTCCAAAGAATAATATCAATTGAAGAAGATCACCTACCTCACCTTCTTGACAGGCTGGTTGATAAGCAGCTGAGCAGATGGACTGGAGAAGATGAAAATACTTCTGAGATGGAAATAAATAACAAAACCAGAGAGCAGTCAATGGAACACTCATCATCCTCTAGAGAGCAGCCTGTAGGGAAGGAAACACTGTCAAATGTAAGAAGACAAAGGAGACCTCACCTTGAATAGAGTATGAAGTTCTGGGCCCTATGATTTAAGGAGAATGTGAAGGTCCTTGCATGCATCCAGAGGAGGGCAACAAAGCTGGTGGAAGGGCTGGAAAGTGTGTCCTGTCAGGAGTGGTTGAGGGCTCTGGGTTCATCCAATTTGGAAAAACAGGCTGAGGGACAACTCCCTTACTCTCTGCAGCTTCCTGGGGAGGGGAAGGGGAGAGGGAGGTGTTGATCCCTTCTCCCTGGGATCCAGCAATAGGATGTGTGGGAATAGTTCAAAGCTGCCTCAGGGGAGGTTCAGACTTGACATTAGGAAGCACTTCTTTACTGAGAGGGTGGTGAGACACTAGAACAGCCTTCCTAGGGAGGTAGTCCATGCCACAAGTCTGTCAATGTTTAAGAGGCTTTTTGATAATGTCCTTCATAAAGTGCTTTAACTTTTGGTCAGCCCTGAAGTGGTCAGGCTATTCTATTCTATTCTGAAGGAATTTGGATGCCATGAAGTGGTGTCAAAGGTTAATGGGTTATTCCCAGAATCTAAAATTATTTCGTTTTCTAAGTTGAAGCATGACAAATTAAGCCACTGAATGAAGCAGGGGATGAAGAGGTACTGCAGACAAGTGCTGAAGGTGTGAAGAAGGCAAACTCAGCCTAAAGGAGTGGTAACTGCAGACAGTGTGTGCATAGACTTACATTTGAAGGACTGTTTAGGGAAAGTGAAGTTAAGCCTTGTAACAGATGATACAAGAGGATTCACTGGAAGATAGCAATTGTCTTAAAAAAGAAGCAAGTATTTTCTTTTTAATTGGCCGGTTGGTTGGGGATATTTTTTGCTACAAAGTGATATTTCTCATATTCTTATTCTTTTGAGTCAGCTTTGGTAGCTGTTACATTGTCTGAGAAATAATGAGAGGAATATAATTACTTTTTAATTATTTTTGAAAAGACTTTTATTTAGCAAATTGAAATCCTATTTTTTTTCAGCTCTAGCTTGTATATGCATGTTAGCAATTCAGTAATAATCCTTAAAACAATATGCTGGAAGGTACATTTCTTTGGAGTCTGAAGTTCTTTTTGCACTGCTATTGCTGCAGAGCTAGCTGTGCTTGTTTTCTAATTTTAGAATCATTGTTAAGTATTACTCATTTTTAGATTCTTGAAGCTTATATTATAAAGATTAAAGTATAGGAAAAATTGGTTTGCTTGGTCATAATTATATGGTTCTTTTAGAAGAAGCAATCATATCTTAAAAATTATGATAGAATTATGCCATGGTTACATAATAATTTCTAAGTGGTACCTTTTAATAAAATGTCGAGGGTACAGAACAGAGCTTCATATTTTGAAGTTATTTAATTCAATGCATGCTTTTTGCTTGCTGTATGACTTATTTTGTATCACATTTTCGAAGCATGGCATCACTGGACTTTAGGATGACAAAAGCCAGGTAGCTCATCCTATCTGGCTAGGACAAACTTGTCGTGCCTGCTCTGTTTCAGCAGTTGTGGCCCTTGAAAGCACATCCTCTCAGCTGGGTAGGAACCATATCTTGTTTCTTATTATAACTAGTCTACAATGGCTTTGTATTACTGCATTCCATGATCTTATTGCTTGCTGTATGGAACTCAGGCTGCTAGCTGCTGGCATTAAGCCTTCCTAATAACCATATATTCGTAGTAGTTCAGCTGCTAATCCTGTATGACCTACTGCATCTTATGGGTCAGTAGAACCAGTGGTGGCAGCAGTGCATGAGGCCAAGCAACTGTTTTATCTGGGAGCTGACAGTCAGGTAGAGCATTTTTTTGGGTGTCTGTGAAGATGAAGCTGCAGTTAACATTACCAGAAATGTCACTGGGAAAGCATCTGAAGGAACCATAATGGAAATTAAAGCAAGATTTTCTGTCCAAAACTTCTCCATGAGATTCACTTCCTCTCCCCTCTGACCTTTCAATATGGAATATGAACCACTATGTTTATACCTGTAATCTCCCACGTTTGTGTTAAATTTTACACAAGCTAGGTGTGTTACTTTACCTGGCTACTCTTTATATAAAGACCACTCAAAAGACACATCTAGGGAAGACTTTTTCAGACTGCATTGTAAACTAAAATAAATTTACATCCTACTGCTATTCGATTTTCCCATCAGCACTTTGTTGAAGCAGACTATGGAGTAGCTTATCCCTTAGCATAGTGTTCATATGCAGATTTATAATCAACTTTGATTATTAAGGTTATTTTCATGAGTGGACTTGATACATCTCAGTGAAAAATGGCTTCTTATTTTCTTAGGACTTGAGCTGAAGACCTCTGGGGTCTTTGAGTCTTAGTGCTACTGGAGTGTGTATGACCACCAGGGACAAAGTATTTTAGGTCATGTAGTCCATATATTTAGCTATGGTTCTCAGAAGCACTGTGATAATATTGCCAAGCTGATGACTGTATGTTAGTTTGTTTTATTTCCCAGAGTACACAGACTAATAAGCTGGCAATGGTTTTCAGCAGGACTGAGAATGTGCTTTGTACAAATATATGTCTGTTATAGTAGCCTATAGTTGCTGTGGGGTTTGAAAAGGAGAGTAAGAAACCTCTATAACTGTGATGGGCTATAAGCCCAGCTCATGAAAGAGACATGTATTTTTGTCCCCAAAATTTACAGCAGTGAATTTTTTTTCACACTAAGCCAGCAGCTCAAGCCTTTGTTGTTTTGTTTGTTTTCCCATCAAGAGCAGCTCTCTATTTCTTCTTTCTCTAAGACTTCTGTATATTTGTAGGAAACACTTCCAAGCGTAGACTTCAAGGTTTCATTCAAAGGACTGTTGGACAGTGAGTTCAGTTGTGATGTCTTCATGAAGGCAGCAGTCTCATGATTCTGCACATCAAATGGCTGGCAGATGGCCTTTCCCTCACTCCTCTCCTTCTCCCTCCTCTCCCTTCTTGCAACTTACACCTCAACAAACTAATGTCAGGACCATCCATGATCTTGCTAACCTTCTACAGCATTGAAAGCAAACTTTCTATCTCCCTCTTCCTTCACCTTTGCACAAAATAGAAGAGACCAGCTAAGGCACCCGCCACAAACCAGCTGGTGCTGCAGAGTGCTTCCCTAAGCAACCCCTGATCTACATACAAAAGAGTGATGACCTACTTGACAGAGAGTATAAATATTCTCTCCAGCATCCACTTAGCCTGCAGTAAACAGGACCTGGATAAGCAGAACAAATTGTTGTTCCTTCTGCTTAAAAAGCGAAATGACAGAAACACTGCTGAATGTTTACAGCCTGATTAACTGGTCTAATTCTCTGTCTGTGTCTTTCCTCCATGCTTCTGCCTGTAATGTTAAACAGATGTAGAAATGCAGTAACTGTATGAAAGTTCTTGGCTCTAGGGTAGTAGCAGAGAGAAGAATCTGGTGGCATAAGCCAAAAAATGATGACTTTGCTTTGGTTATCTAGATGAAGATGTGCTGCTTCCTCTGTGTAATTGGTCTAGGATGAAGCTACTGAGCAGAGCCGTGTGAAGCTTTATAAATTTTGATTTGTGGCCACGAACATAAACTGTTTTATTTTGGCATTTTCATGTAAAGATTCATATTCAGTATACTTCCAGAGCTCAGTACAAATCACTGTACTTCAGATGATCTGGAATGATGCACGGCAAACATCTGAAATGCTGAGTTATTTTAAGAAACAGAATATTGCTTCATGAGTAATGAAGAATATGATAGGATAAAATCTATTATTTTCCCCATATCAGCCTTAAACTGCAGAGGCAACAGCATTTATAGAACAGTTGGAGGCTAATTTTTGCTCTTACTTGAAGGAGGAGAGAATAAACTCTGTCCCTGAGCGCTTATTCAAGATCATTTTTGTGGGCAACTCGAGTGTTGGAAAGACTTCATTCTTAAGAAGATTTTGTGAAGATCGTTTTTTCCCAGGCACAGCTGCTACTGTAGGTGAGTTTAAGAAACAATGTAACTATTTATTATTTTTGTTCTGACAGTATTTAGCAGCTTATACTGAGATCAGGCCCTGTATTAAAAAACAGAAGCATACAGATGTTGTAAAATAGGACATGCGAAGTGAGTTCTCCTAAACTGGGAAGCACATGATTGATGGAAAGGTTTCAGAATAGATTCTGTACTGAAATCCTGGCAGCACTGAGATAAATCAGAAAAGTCCTGCTGATTTCTGTGAAGCTAGAATTTCCTTGTAGGTCTCACTGTTGTGAAACAGATATCCTGTCCTTTGGAAGTATACTGAACTGTACTAACTGGACTGTACTAACCATTGCACCTCCACTCACACCTCATCTCTGTTCCTCTGAATAATCTGATTTTGTTTTAAACAGAAAGTAGAATATCTATCTGAATTCTAATAGAATTATCTATTTGAAGATTTAGCATTGTACTAATCACCAAAAAAATATGTCAGACCAGTGTTTTCAAAGCCAAAGTTTTCAAAGCCTGCATTATTCTTACCTTGCCTGAAGCTGTAGCTTTCAAAAGTCAGACACAAAATCAAGGCACAAAAACTGAAGTGTAGGTTATTGCAATGCAGCTGGGTTAAATGACTGGATTCTTTATGCTTAGCCTATGTTTAGACCTTACTTATTCTGCAGCATATATGAAATAAAACTTACCTACTTCAAGATGAGCTTAGTAATGTCCTAGTTCTTCATTGACTGTATCTTCATTAACTGGAATGGGAGCTTAGACACTTATATGCAGTTGTCTGTTCATATATCCTATAGACCCAAATGCTGTGTCCTGTCCATGTTGTCCTGTAATTGGCTGATACAATTGTCTACACTCTGAGGTCTTACACAGTGTGTGCAGTTTTCCAGAGGGAAAACACAGGAATGGGTCTGACCTTTTCCATCTTTTGGCTGGTCATCCAGGGTTCTTGCAAAGAAAATGGCAAGAAAGCATTTGTCATAGCTTTGATTTAGTGTTCACATCAATGAGTTTCACAGATGGGGACTATGGCTGGCAAGGTGCAGACCATGGAAAAGTCAAGTGAACGATATGGAGAGGAGTGTTCTCAATGAATTTCTGCAGAATTCGGTTCAAATTTCTTCCCTTGAGATACAAGCAATGGATAGTGCCTCCATCCAGATTTTTTAATTGCCTATTGAACGAATGCAGGTATAGATGCTTCTCTGTTGATGCCACTGGCAAAAATCCCATTGTTGAAGAAAACGGCACTAAAGCTACTGTTGATGACCTAATGAGATCCCTTCTAACCTGAATTACTCAATCATTCTGTGATTTTATGATACAGTTCAATGTGATACAAAAAAATGCAGGTTGTCATTAGGAGGAGGTAGTGACAGATTAACATTTAAGACTGTAATTATTGTCACAAATATCCAGAAAATACTTACATCTTCGCAGGTTAGAGAAATTGGGATATGATTAATTTAAAAGTTTAAACAAATGAATTTTTATCTTGACTGACCTAAGTGAAGTGAGCTCATCTTCTATGTTATAAATAGGGGAAGAGATTCTCCACATGTTCAGTCCATCTATCTTCAGCATTTATCTTAGGTTCCACTGTTCGCTGTGCCATGCTTTGTGTTTTTCCACTAACTGTAGAAGGCACCTATGTGGTTAGCTCAGACAAAACTAACACATTTCATACAACTGATGTTATACAGTGAATTCCAGGCTAAATGGCTTAGACTGCTGTGGACTGTCAAATGGACCATTGACTCATGTTCCGGGATTTGGAAAGTGACTTATCTCGCATATTTTACAAAACTGAACTACTCTATTACCATCCAGTATTTTATTGCTGGAGAACTTCAAGCAAATAAAAGCTCTTGTCCTCGGATAGCTGGAGACTCTCAGCATAATTTTTAATGTAGTGCCTATCTTTTTACTTTTCTGGAATTGTTGCTATTTGCTGGATCCAGTTTTCAAAGATCAAACAGCCTGTAAAGAGACAACTTTCCTTGCATTTGTGTCGCAGGTGTGGATTACAACGTGAGAACTGTCACAGTAGATCACACCCAGGTAGCGCTGCAGCTCTGGGACACTGCTGGCCAGGAACGGTGAGAAAGGTTCTCTTGTGGTTCAACCCTGGTAGTCAGCCGAGCTGTGTGGCTGCTCCTTCACTGCCTCGTCTGCTGGGATGGAGGAGGGAATTGGAGGGATGAAAGCAACAAAACTCATTGCCTGAAATACAGACAGGATGATGAAATTTAACTCCATGCCGGTCAAAGTCTGTACTCATTTTAAAGTTTCGCTTCCTTGAATCATCTGTTAGAAGATTATTAAGCATGGACCTAATCCTGCTTCTTCGAAGAGGAGCAAATGTAGGAGCATGCGTGATAGAGCCAGTGGATTCACACTTTAGCTCATTCCCTTGCAGCACTAATGTGCTGATTTGCTGCTAAGTCCACTGAAAAACTACCAGTCTGTAAAAAGGATTCTTAATTAAGCTCTGGAAAGTTTAGTACCACACTATTTCTTTAGAAGGAAGACTGATTTTAAAATGCACCTAGAATTATTTCTATAGCAGAAAATGCCTTAATAGATAAAAAAAGAGGTGTTTATTTTTTTACCAAAACAATACCATTGTAGTAGAACACCAGGTTTTTGTAAGCATTCAGTGGTAATTTCCTTCTCCATCTCCTCACCTATTGTGTAATTTTCTATTACTAAAATCAAGGATGATAATGACAATCTACGTTTTCTACAGGAAGCTTGGGAAAAAGGTTTCCAAAAACCTAGCTAGCTTTAGAAGAGCACGTAGTGAGGGAGAAATTTCTGCTCCAAGCTTAAAATGAAAGAGGTGAGAGAAGGTGAGATATGCAGCTAATTATCCAGCCTAAACCAGAAGCAATTAAAGAAGGCAGGGGGAACTTTTCCAAACACTTTCTTTTAAAAAAATCCTTTTTTTTATTTTTCTTTTTTTTTTTCTTTAAATTTTTTTTCTAAATAATTTATTTGCCTTTGCATGGAGGAATTACTATAAATTTTAACTGGTCAGATTGTTGCTTCTGTTGAAGAGAGCTGTAACCAGGTTCTTACTTGTAGGTACCGAAGCATTACCAAGCAGTTTTTCAGAAAAGCTGATGGTGTCATTGTGATGTATGACATAACAGCAAAAGACACATTCACAGCTGTCAAGCAGTGGCTGATAAGCATTGAGGTAACTTGACATAACTTTAAATCTAAACCCTGGTGTCCTTTTCTACCTTCTTCTGAACAAGGGCTGTTAGCAGGGTAAAACACAGAGAGCAACATGTTTCTTATGTTGTCAAAGTTATGTTTTTTCTAGTGAGTTTGGTCTGCACTGTTGCCAGTGAACTTGTTTTTGACCTCTATGTCTAAGAAAAAAAAAAATAGTTTCAGGGTTTTATGGACTTTGCATGAGCGTTGGGAAAATTCCAGCACAGAGTCCTCTGATTTCTCATGAAGGGAGCTTAGCAGAGGACCCCCACTGGATCACTGCTAGCACTGAGAGGTGTTTTGGATCAGTGATGGTGATCTGGCGATCACTGATGATCATTAGCAGTTTGAAAACCAAGTGTGCAGCTCGTGGAAAATAGACTATATTGTGAACGTAAGCCATAAACTTAAAACGATGTGATCTACTTTAGTGCTGTGTTTCTGCCTCGTGAAAGACAGTTCAGTTTCTTGGGAATCATCCTTTCAACCACTTGAAGAGAAAATCATAGCCCGTGCCACTGAGTGACATCACTTAATTAAAAATTAAAACATATTAAGAGTGTAAGCAAAGGAATTTGCTTGTGGCCAGAATAAAGAGTAAAAATAAAACTGAGGCAGCTGCCACAAAGGGCTGACTTGTAGCAAGAACAAAGTGTGACTTCCTGTTTGCTCACTGGGAGAGTAAGGGACAAATTGATATGCAAAGATCATTTAGTCTGATTTTATTTGCCTCTAGTGTAACACACTGTTTTCCTTAATAGCCAAGAGGTGGCTTTGGGAGTTCAGATTAGGACTTGGTCATGTAAATGCCTCCAGACAGTCACAGTTATTCCAGATATGAGTGGCCTTATTGAAGTAATATTAGCATGCATTTGGGAAGAACAGGCTCTTGCTAGTTATATGATCTTAATAAATCAGTGGCAAATTTTAATTCAGTATGGCAAAAGCTAGAGAAGCATTGCAGAGTTTGATTCAGAAAAATGGAATATTGTGGTCAAAACTTTTTTCCAAGATGTAATAGTTCACTCTTCTTTACGAACTAATTTTTGCTTGCTGCAAACTGTTGCTAAGTTGGACATACAGCCAAGTCCATTTACTGCTGTAGCATTCAGCCCACCTAATGAAAGCACTCATTGTGATAATTATAACCCTTTTCAGAATGAATTTTGATTTCTGTCTTTTCTATGTATTTTTGGGGGCCTATTCTGTGTATTTCTCCACTATTTTGTGTAATTCATTTGGCATAATAGTACCCAGGTGTTGCCATTATTTTTCCTGGCCATGTAATTAGAGAAGCAGTGGCTATAAACACATAATATCTGAGCCTGTGTAGCATGGTGGTTTTCTCTCTCCCATTTTAATATAGAGTCTAATGAGCTTCTGTGCTGCTATTAAAAAAAATCCCTAGTTAGTGTAATCTTAGCATTCTGTCTTTTTCATGTCCTTTATCCAACTTCAGTTCCTGACATGTTGGTAAGCAAAGTGGCACATACCTGGTTTGTGTGAAGTCTTAAACGTCTTGTCATATTGTGACATTTGCTAGCTTTTATCCTCTTCATCTGTGATCTTTTGAATTCAGTGCCTCAGCTGATATTTGCTATTTATTCTGCAGGAGGCAACTGGGGAGAATGTGCCTGTTCTTTTGCTGGGCAATAAAACCGACAACGAAAAGGAGCGCGAGGTCCCGATGGGAATGGGAGACCATCTTGCGAAGGTACTGTACTGAGGGAGCCCCTTACAAGGCTTGAAGGTGAAGGTTTTAAAATGGAGTCCCAACGTGTCTAAATTCATGGGAACACAGATTAATGTTGGTCAGACAGGTATTTTTAAGGATTAGGAGCCCCATTGCACTCATCAATTCAGGTTTCAGTGATGAAAGTGCTGATAATTATAGTACTTACAACACTGCCTAGATAAAGAGAACACCCTAAACCCCAACCAAACAAATAAAAAGCCCCAAACCAAACCAAAAAGCAATTGGAGAAGAAAAATATTTAAGAGTTCACTTTCATTGTGTCTCCTGTGTCTCTCTTTGTTCTCTCTTTTTCTCTCTTTTTTCCTTGTTACTTTTTTCTCTCTTTTTTCCTCCCTTTTCTCTCTGTGGAAGGATTCTTAACATAGAGATAATTTGGGGACCTTTTCTCCCTCCTACCTCCTGTAAAACCACAGAAGACCATCTGTTACTCCTGTGGTAGGAGTAGAAAACATGTTTACTTTTAGTAACTTTCCATCAAGGAGATAAAATAAGTAGAGTTAACAGTCTGCATCTACCAGAGCCCTGGTGATCCATGGGCATAATTTAAGCATTCAAGGGACTGCAAATACCAGATACTTGTTTATATTCCTGTGTACCATGCCCATCAATTTTTCTTTTGAATCTCTCTACACAGTGCTTATAGTTTGAACGTGTATGCCTGCAGAATATTCATTTATTTAGAAATAAGTCATCACAATATTGCTGAAAAAAAGTCACTGAATTGGTAGGAATATACCTAAATTAAACATTAAACGTGGATTTCACGTACTTACCTGTTTCACCTTTGAAAATAGATTTACTGCCAATAACAAAAAGGGTATTTTCAAAATTTGAAGTGCAGGTGAATTGTTCTTCTGGGAAAGGTTGCTGGTAGGCACCTCTCTGTAGCTGAAAGAATTAGGGCCAGATCTCTTTTTATCTTATTTTGATTATTCACATAGCCTTTTGAAATTACACCTCCCTATTCAGGTTTGTGTCCATTGTTTGGTTTTTGTCAGAGAGGATTATCAGCCTTGAGCTTTATCCCCCAGAGGTTCTCCCTTTAGGAAATCAGCTTTATTTCTTCTATGCATGGAACTGCAGGTAACTTTGAGACCCTGGAAGCTAGGCTGGACTCCAGGGTGTAACACTGAATCCTTCTGTGAAAAAACAAGTGACACATAAATGCTAAATGGACAGAGAGTAGGTGTCTTGCATGTCATCTCACTCCAAAAAAGTTGTACTAGTAAAACAAAGATGAATCATTCTAGTATATAGAGCTCACAGCCCACCAGGCTATTAATTCTAACATGTCATGCAAGAAAATAAAATGTTTTGCATAAGTAAAACAAAAAGTTGTCAAATAAGATGGTTATAATCAAATGAATGGATGTGAATGACTCATTTGAATGTTTGAATGTGCTGCCTGAGGTGGTTAAGAGAAGGAAAGATTAATGGCAATGGATTAGTTGAAAAGCATCATAGATACAATTAAATTATAGTAATTTGCTTGCTGAGCTAATAATAACCATGAATTTTAATGAAATATTAATTCTTGCTAAATGGCCATGTAATTCCTATGAAACCACATACCACTGTCTCTGTTAGTGTATGCAGTTGAGTTACTTATTTTGTGAATAATTCCATGAATTACTCACGAATGATCCCAGATACACAGGGCTAGATGCTGAGCTGATACTAATTTGTATAGCCATATTTGGTGAAAGCAAGCTCTTCTTGTGCAGACAAAGAATCAGTTTAGCCTGCTGGCCCTGAGGTCCAACAGTTTTAAGGACTGTTGCAGTGTCTCACAGGATGGGATTGGTTTTACCCAGCTTCTTCTATAGTCAGAAAGGAACATGTACTTTCAGAGGGCATTTCAGGGCAGCTGTATTAACTCTTGCTTTGTTTCAGTCCCACATCCTACAAGTACTTAACTGTACTACAAATTTGGTCAGAAACCCAAGGGCTTCCATTATAATGCACTTGTCACGTACCTTCTTTGCAAGGCAGGCAGCACAGTTAATTTTTGAAAGGAATAATGGCAGCCTGAAGGGAGATGTCATTTGAGAAGACCGGTAGTTCCAGTGTGTTTGTTATACCCCGTGAAATGAATGGAATGAGAATGGAATGAGCACAGGGATTCTGGAAGTCCATTTGACTTTTTTTAGCAGAGGATCCAGAAGGAAAACTCCATATAACAAATTTCTCTTTAGCTTGGCTTGATCCAGTGATCAAGAGTTCATATGAGCACAACAAGAGAGAGTATTCAGATCATATAGTGAGCATCCAGGAATAGCCAATGTTCTGTTTCAGTGGATAAGTGTAACCACTGCCAATTATTTAAATAAAATGCCTTATGATAAAGGTGCTGCTCAGGCATGCTCATACCCAGCATGGTTTTATTTTGGCCCTGCACATACTTCTTGAGTGATCTTAAATGAGTCAATAAATCCTTCTCTATCACTGTTCCTCAACTATAAAATAAGATAATAATGCCTTGCCTGCCTTGGCTTTGCAGAGTGTATGTGCTTCATGGAATGAGGACTGTTTCTGTGTATTCATGCAGTGTCTCCTTTGTCGACCTGTCAGTGCCATTCTCACACAAATACTGCTAATGAGGGAGCTATTCTCAGAGTGGTGCTACCTTACAGGACAGAAATTGCCCAGCTCTCTAATAATTCATTTTCCTCCCTATTCTTTAGATGTCTGCTGATTTGTAGGTAAGTTTTTAAAATGAAGTAATTGCTAGTGGTCTCCAAGGTTCAATAGCTAATTTCTGGTTGGAGATGGATGGCATTTCCAGCTTAATAATTATATGTGTCCTGCCTGCTCCTACTTTGTGTTCCTTGTGTATGCTATCAATTAAAATTTCCTCTTTGAATCAAAGTAATGGCACTCCATACTTCCAGACTGTCTCCCCTTTCAGAAAAGAACCTTTTTGCCAGACTGAGAGAATTAAGCACTCATTATCAATTGAGTTTAAATTGTTATCTTTCCACCCAAGCAATTTGTTGAACAATCCATTCAGATTCATGCCAGCATAAATGATGTTATCACTGAGAGTTCTCCTCTAGTGACATTCTGTTGTGTGTGGGGAAGATGTTGGAGAAGTATCAGCTTGGCTGACATAAAATACCTATAAACTGACCACAGTAGGTTTTCTGTTAGAGTTCTAATCAGCTGAGCAGAAAAAAAGAGTTTAATTTTTGTTTCAAGCTTCTGTTTGCATAGTTAGCAAGAAATTTGACCCAGTCAAGTTTTGTCTTACAACTTTGCTGAGAAAATCAAGAGAATCATACGGTTGCATCATTGTAGATGTTATATATGGTAAAAAAAAAAAAAATCAATAAAATATCTAACTAACACTAACATTGCCTGATTTCTTCCTTCTCTGCTCTTCTGTGCTTACCTGGTCATCCAGAAATTATTGCAAGTTTTTCAGTCCTGTTTTTCATTAGAACAAAAATTATAACCATTGGCAACATATTCAAAACTGACATTGGATAACACTGAAGCACTTCTTTAGAGCTGCTAAAATAAATGACTGTATTTATGAAATTCTTTTCCCCACATTTTGTGTCTGAAATTTCATGAAGATGACAAAAATTTCCAAAAGTTGTGCAATTCTGGAAGCATGGTATATAGGGGGGAAAAAACCACCAACAGACCAAAACTGAAATACTTGGTCATCTTAATGGAAAGTTTTGAAAACTGCATTGTAAGTGTCTTCTGAAAAGTGGTTAAATAAGTATAAATGCAGTAACCACAGTTAATAACAACCAAATGAAAATATGCAGACATGATTGTAAGTTCCTGACTTACTTGAATGTTAAGCTACTGCTATAAATAGCAATAAGACACATAGAAAAGTGGAAAGTGAATAGAAATTTGAAATCTGGATGGGTAAAAGGAGATGTAGTAATACCACAGAGGCAATGTAGGTGACCTTCAATGTAGTAGGCTGTGAAAGTAGATGGATGTCTATTTTGGAGGATAATCTGTCATTCCCTTTCAAACTTCTCTGCCATCAGAACTGCCAGGTCAGGCTCTTGTGCAGATGATATCTTGCATTTGCACTTACAGTGATAAGACTTCAGCTGAAGTGCTGAGAATCTCTCCCAAGACTTGATCATTTACCCACTGTTCTTAATTACAAAGCTCCCAGGGGGGTACAAAACTGAAGATGCAGGCTGACTGTGAAAGGAGGTGCAGAAAAATTTTGCAAGTACAAAGAGATGAAAGAAGAGTTACTGGAATTCTCTTCATCTGCTTTGTCCAGCACTCAGTGATGTGGGAATTTCCGGATCATCACAAGGAAAGTTCACAAGACTTCAGCATCTTACAAGACATCTTTGCATTTGAGCTCTTACATCAAAAGCCACTCTACAGAGCCAATATCTACTAAGAGCAGCATATAGTTGTTGTTTGTGAGGCACGCTTGGACTTCATTTGTTACTCTTTACTGCTAGCTCTAGAATTATGACCCTATGATTATCTATTTCTCCTCCTTTATTTTCGTATTTCAGAATATCTGTGTTGCTCTTTTTAAAGCTGGAGCGAGATATTGTACAAAAGTAATTGAAATGGTCTTTCTGTTTGATTGTAGGATTACAATTTAATTTTCTATGAATGCAGTGCATATTCTGGGTACAATGTGGAAAAGTCCGTGCTTCACTTAGCTAGGTAAGAAGAAAACATAAGCAGTGAGTTTTTGACATGCCTGACTGCCCTGTCACTGATGACATAGTGAATTCTCTTTGTTAAATTATTTTTATAGGAACTCAGGGTGGTGAATTATTTGTTGCTTTTAAACTCCTCTGTAGCCTGACCCTGTTGCTCTGACCAAGCAGTTGCTCAGGTTCATAAAGAGTTAAGTTAGTGAAGCTCTGTATAGATCCAGAAACATCTGAATTGTTGCTAGGAAAGCTGAGGGCCTTGGATGTTGTGATAGTTCATGCAAGAATTTCCTGAAGGTTTGGAGAAATACACTTGAAAATGGGTGCTGCTGACTCCTTGCAGCAGGACATTGGATATGCCTCTTTCTTCCCTCTGCTCATTACAGCTCAAATTCTGCTGTCTGCCTGGGGGCTGGGAGACAGGAAGAAGTGGATTTTTGAAGTTATATAAAGGCTAGAGGTAAAAATACAGGAAAATATGGCCCCTTTGAACTACTTACGCAGGTGAAGACACTGGTAATGAGTTGCCAAATGTCTAATATTGCCACTGAAATCAGTGAAATTTTGTGAAAGCATCGGTAATTGATAAATATCTAGGCAGCCAGATTTGTTTTAGTTTTGTTCCAGCCTTAAAAGTAAGAAATGAAAGTCACTGTTTTGAGTCTCTGTAATATGCAATAAATGTTAACCATCAGCACTAACTAAATTTTTCTAACTAAATGAACAAAGGCAGTTGTATGATGGGACCATAATTGCACTTTTTTGTTTGTTTGTTAGTTCACAAAATTTTATCATATTCTGTTAAATCTCTGGACAATTTTATACTCTTGGGAACATGTTCTTTTGTTTGATCTCTTATGGGTTTTATTGACTTCTTTTCTCAAGAGTATTCTTTCTTTCCCCCAGGATTTTAAAAGAACATGAAGATAAAGTGAAAGAGAAAACCATCGAACTTCAATCTGATACAAACAAAAAGTCATGCTGTATCAGGCAATAAACTGCTGAGGCATGTTCACACAATTCATACATTTATACAACACTACCTGGCACTATCAGATTTGCTTTTATCTTCCAAATATTTCTTCTGCTGTGTTCTGAGTGTAGGTGTATGTGAAAGTTAAAATCTTTTAATGCTCTGATCTTGCTTTTATAAATACCGTCTTTAGTTAATTGACAGTGTATTTGGGGCAGTAACAGTCTTTTATTCTGTTTGATGCCTAACAGCACTGACTCCTGCTTTGTCATCAGGCTTGTAGAAGCTGCCACATTGTTAATAATAAGAAATAATTTTATGGGAAGAATACTATTTGGAATATGGAGTAAATTCTTATTGGTGTGAATGACCCATCCTCTGAATACTGCTTATTTCATTTCTGTTCAGACTGTTAGATCCTGATTTTGTGCTAACCTTTGTTTAGAGTTTTTAAAAAATTGCCATAGGTGTACTTGTTTGTAGTACAAAACACGTTAAGGCTGGCTGAACAGTTCTTTGTCTCCAGAAGTCTGTCACAGAAGGTGTCATAGCAGATGTTGGAGGTAGAATCTTCAGAAACAGCAGATCTTATTTTGAGGAAGATTTTGAAAAACTTACCAGCATTTAAGGAGTGAAAAATCTCACCAAAATCCAGTGAGATATTGCTCTTTTAGCAATGCTAAGAAAAAATTCCTCCTCATGTAGCTAAACACATGACTGATTTTTCAAAAGCAGCTGCCACACAACGTTCCTCCAGGGCCTGCTAGCACTGAGACATAGTGCACCCACGGGGACACGTTTTAGAAAACCATGGCCCACCCTGGATCATAAGAAAGGCAAATGTCAATTATCTTTTGAAGCTTTTGTGGAGTATAAATGGAAGTAAGAAACTTGAGAGTGCGTCACCCAGCCACCACATGATCAACAATTATTCCTGGTGGGATATGTCTTCACTGCATCCAGCTATTGTGGTAAGCGTTCAAGAGCAAGTATTCACAATGGTGAGCTTGTTGGGAAAGTGGAACCCGTGGCATTATTTATTTCATTAAAATATCACACAAGATGGTAGGTTTCATTATATAAGACTATTACAGACATTATGTTTTTAATCCATTTTCTAAATGTTTTTTAAAAGTTAATTTTCATTTGAATAATGAATCAATTTAAAACTAAAGATGAATGTTAAGGACTAGCTCGATAAGTAATTCTATTTTTGCATAAAAACCTTTCTCAGTAATTAATTGTGCTCTTGGGATTTCAGTCTGACCAAAGGTGTTTATCTAGTTCCAAGAACTGTACAATAGCGGGTTACAGACTTCCCCCTACAGCAATTTCTATATCCATACCAGCACTCAAATGCCCTTTCCTGCAAGCTGGGATCCAAATATGACCCCTTCCCTATCAGGTTGAATAACCAGGGGTTTCCTTCTAACAAGAGTGATGGATGAACCAAGCAACCCAGGATAAGCTGATTATTAAGGGTTTTCCCCTTGTTGATTCCTGAGAATCTGCTTATCCAAATGAAAAAAAACTCCCCTTGCCTTCAGTGAGGTGCCTAAGAAGCTCTAAAACACTAAAGGAGCAAAATGAACATCCATTACTGAAAATCAATAGGCTTTCTGTTCACTTCCCAGTGTTGCTTCTTGAAGTCCATTACTGGTTGTGGAGAGTTGAGTCACCTTATCGACTGTGGCTTGTTACCCATCATGGAAATCTCAGAATTGAACCATCTGTGTTCAGTCCTGGCTGGAGCTGAGCTAATGCAAACCATTAATTTAAACATCAACAAAACCAACACTTTATCCCAATTTCAATTAGGAAAGAAGTGTCATCAGTTTAAATATTGGCTTTGCTAATTGACTTTGAGTGATCTGTTCCCCCATAGATATTGGAACCAGTGATATTTCCTCCAACCTCTGTCAGCCTCAGGAAGACAGCTGAAATGCTTAATTTCAGCTTTACTGCCCATGATTCTAGCCCCACAAACACCCAAATTCAGATCCTTAATTTCTTTTAATTAATAATAATTTAATTCTTCTGAACAAGAATTTATCTTGATTTTGAAGGACAGTGACAGGAAGTGGATTTTCTTTCTGTGACTTCCACGGTATCGCTTTTATTTGGGTGTCTTTCAGTGTGCACTGAGACCATACCAGCAGGATGTACACAATTTGAGAGCAGACAATGCTAAGGAGCAGCTGAATCCTGGGATGGGGGGGATTTCTTCTTCTAGAGACAAACCTGGTGCAGTCTAGGACCTAGGCAGTGTCTTCCGTCTCGGACTGATAGCTGTGGCTGCTGCTGATGCTTTTTGCAAGTCCAGCCAAAACCCGAGCTGGGTGCACATTGCAAAGGTGCGGATACACACACAGCACTGACGTCATCAGACACACAGATTGATGTCTTCACTGCTTGTCACCCACGTATACACAAGCAGCATTCCTATAAATATGAGCACACACAATCTAATCCTGCTCTTCCTTTCCAGCAGATCGGGATCGAAGTTTGCTGGTGAAAACACAACTCTATGACTTGCAGTGCTCTCTTTCTCCCACTCTGCCCTACACCTCTCCCCAGGATCATGCAGAAAATAAGGTTTAAGGAAAGGACTGGATGTCCTGCAGCTACAGGGAGCAAGGCTCAGTCAGATAAACTCTGACCAGCAGCTCGCCTGCTTACAACTTGTCCCTTTTATTCTACCTTCTCTTGATTTTTTTCCATGCTTATTCTTCTTCCATCAGCCCTGACCCCTCCCTTTCTCTGCCTTTCATATCCCAAAGAAACAACTTGTCCCTAGCTGCCTTTTCCCTATTAGTCCCAGGTTTTCTGCATCTGTACCCACATAGCTATTTCTTCTACCGTTTCCTAAGTCACCTTGACTTCTGTTACTGATACAGTTACTGAGGTGCTGCTGGCCTTGCAAGTTTGCACTCCCAAAAGAGTCCCAACTATTCCTGTCCAATTATTTGTGAAGTTACAGTGTAACTCCCCCTTACCCACCTGTGAAGTCCAGGCATTGCTCACAGTGCTGTTTGTGACTGCTTTCAGCTTCTCGCTCTGTTATTTGCAATGTTCAGAGCTGCTGGTGTCATGTCCAGAGTTTCTCATGGCCCGTTTTGTTATCTGAACCTCAGGCCAGGGCTTAGTCACCTGTTGGCACATCTGAACAAACAGCACTTACTGGTGGATTAATGCTCACAGAAGACAGGTATGAGTAACATGCTACAAGGCTCTGCTTCTGGGCAGATTCTGCTGTCCAGCTGGCCATCAGACTTGTGTGGGAATTTTCAGGCTCCCGTGTTCCTCACTGCTGTGTTGCTGGGTTGCTGTCTTCTGACTCTCCACCAGGGTTTCATACCTCCTGGCAGTATTTTTCTCAGCTCTTCAGAAGGTTAATACTGGCTTAATAGTAGTGAAGCTTCGTTTTCATTTTTTCCTTTTTTTCTTTTTCTTTTTTTTTCTTTCTTTTTTCATTTTTCTTTTTTAATATTTTTCTTTTTTCCTTTTTTCCTTTTTCTTCCCCTTCCCATTTTTCTTCCCCTTCCCATTTTTCTTTCCCTTTCCCTTTCCCTTTCTGAGTTAGCTTTAACTTGCTCATGGTCTTCCCCTCCTGTTTCCCCAAAACTTTTTGGATGAAGATAAACTGAGATTGTGATGCAGCTGTACAGCAGGAAACTGGCCTATGGGTCATGGAGTCTTCCCTGAACAAAATTCATAGCTGGTGTAAGATTGGTGACAGTAGTATATTCTTTTAGGGATATGTAAGGTCTTGAAAATTCCCTTTACTAGAATGAAAAGTACCAGCAATAGAGAATGAGAAATTCTGCTGAAAAAATAGCTCCTTTCACTCAGCAGGCTTCGTCCTGCTCTCACGTTCACTGATGTAACTCTTTGGCTCTGCAATGTTTCTTCTGATGCCACCCTGTGTACAGTAAATCAGCTCACAGGCTGTGTGCACCTACATAAACTCTTAGAGGGAATGATGAGCTGGAAGGCGAAAGTGGGAGGAATTTACCTCTGCCTGGTCAGGTGCCCAATACTGACAGATCTTTGGGTATCATGCACAATACAAAGCCCATTTGCATGGATATAACACAGTGCTCCCAACCCTTTGGAACTGGATGTCCATGAGTTACTGTGGGGCAGTCAAAACAGGTTCCAGCCTGCTCAGATGTGAATGGAGCAACACTGGAAACATGGAAAAAAGTCATTGCACAGTATAACCTTCCTGAGAGGAGTGTAAAGCACTTCCTCATACACCGGATTTAAGGAGTAATCTGCAGTTGTTGAAGTGGGAATGCTCCACACACAAGGAATATGTGAGGAACAACCACACTGAAACAAGTTTGCCTCTGAAAGAACTGCAGTCAGTGGTCACTCCCCATGCTGGAGCAGGGACAAATGAGGAACAGGACAACTGGCATCCCTATGCCCAGGACAACTGGAAGCATTGGGGCTGAATGGCAGAAACCATATTACTTGGGGTGGCAGAAGGCATTACGCACAGCCCCTCCTTTTTCTGTGCTGCCTGTTGGCTCCCTGGACAAATTCTGACAGACAGAGTTGACCTCACAGTGAAAATAAAGGAAGCTGAAACTCAGGAGCAGAGGAGAGAAAAAATGTACATGAATACATTCATCTACTGGTTTGCACTCTTTTTCTTTCCCCAGAACCTCAATCACCGATAAAAGATTTGTGTACTTTGGTAGTAAATTAACTCAAGTAAAATTTCCCAACTTGGGACCATTTTTGTTTGCAACATCCGTATATTGGCAGAATTTTCTACCATGTGAGATCATTTTGGAATAAATCCACTTTATCATCTGCACAAGTGGAAGCTTGTTTTAGAAAGCAGAAACATGCTCATAAAGCTCATCAGTAGCAGCTTCCTGAATTCATCCACAGCTGTTGAAATAATGGGTCTTTCTGATTATTGAAATTACAGGAATTGCAATAGCATTCACATACACTTCTGAAAAAAGGAGAGAGTTGGGCACTTTGGCCTGTTTACATATCAAACAACTAAAGTTCTTTTAATATGAAGCTAGTAAAAGGCACCTGATTATTGTATGATGAAAATAGGCTTCTCAAGGGGAAAAAAAACCCCAGTAGGTTAAATTTACAGGGCAGGTATAAAAGTTCATTCCTATTACTAATCTGAAATATTGTATGCAGTGACAGTGAATCCTTCCAAATGTACTAGAAGGTAAAGGACATTGGATTAGTCAGATAAGCAATGCTTCTTTCCTTTCAAACACCGAAGAGGGAAGTGTTTCAAACAAGTCCAGCTGTAATAGACAGCTGTGTATAGCTTCTGCAGTTCTCAGTGCCTTTTCTGCAACATGCTTCTCCTGAGCACAACAATCATTGCAAGAAAACCTCAGATTCAGAGAAGCTTTCTCACTGGAAATGTCTGGTTTTCCTGGGTTGAACAGGAAGAGAGCAGGGAATCGTGTGGAATGGAGACATTCAAGTAACACACTATGGCTCTGAATGTTGCTCAGCTACTCCCTTTACTTGAGCTGCTGTTGGTGTGTGTGTGAGTAATGAACAGTGAAGACCCTGCTGTGTTGTTTGTGTGGCTGATGGCATTAGTGTGTTGTGTGTGCATCTGCATCTTTGCAGTATGTACTCAGCTCAGGTTTTGGCTGGACTTGCAGAAGGGAAGAGCAGCAGCCACAGCTGCCATCCCTCTGTGACATACTGTGTTGTGCCTGGCGTTTTGTCTTGTGCCATCTTTACCTCACGTTGTGAGATCCGTGTTCATTTGCTTGGAGCATACATAATGTGCTTTTTTAGGTCTTGTGCCACTGTATCCAGCCTAATGGGGTTTTTTTGCTGCCTTCTTAATGGCCTCATTGCAAAGTGAGTATTATCAGCTTTAGAACATCAGTCTGCCTATTTTCAGGATTCAGGGCTGCTGCAGCACTACACTTAAATCTTGCCTTTTCAGAGCAAATCAAATCTATGAATCGGGAATGTGAATATTGCTGTGACACTGTAGCTACCATTAAAGCTCAGGTGCCGCTCTTTTCAGAGGGTGGAGTCCTGGGAAGATTTGCAGCTCTCCTTTCCTGCCAGTCATTACTCCTCCATTTTACCTTTTGCAAGTTGGTAGAACCCTGCAACAAGCCATTTTAGGCCTTGGCAGAATCTCAAGGGAAAGAAAAATAATAGAGAAAAGAAGGAAAAGACAGAATTCTCTCCTGCATTAGTGAGCTGATCTAGCCCAGCAAAATCTGACAAATTCCACAATTAGTGGGAGGATATGGGCGGAAAACACAGCTAAGATCACAGTTTTGAGAAAAGAAGGGTGGGCAGCTCATTTTCAGTATCAGGAAGGTGTTTAATTGTCTTACCTCTTTGTAACCTCGTCTTTAAATACAAGTAAATGGAACTGGATGTGAACCGTGTTTCTCAGGTGGCCTCGGGAGCTCAGCATTGCTGCAGCCAAACACCAGTTTGGATACCTCTGCTGGGGGCTGAAAAGCCTCAGGACTAGCACTGCCTAGCTTAGAGGTAAGGAAGGCTCTCAGCTGCAAAGCTCGGGTGCCTCCCTTGAGAGTGTGAGTGAGCCATTCTGTTTCTGCATGGCCTTCTCCCAGTTCTTACAGGTGCAAATGACTGAACTGCATTGAACTGCACTACTTGACAGTTTTGAACAAGGTCCTTTGAATCTAGGCTATTAAGGCTCATCAGTTGTCATAGCAACCCTGTATTGTATGGATTTATATTATGAAGCTGTAATAAGGCTGTTGCTCATCCCTGTGAAATGAGGCATAAATCACTAATGCAGCTTCTCAGTGACAGGACTTCTTTAAGTATTATTCTGACAGAGAAACTGATTTGCATTAAATGACATTTCTGTCAGCAAAGACAAATGAATGGTAGGAGTGAAACTTTCTAGAGGTATCCTATAGGCATTTTTATTTGTAACCCTCTGTAAAGGCACCTTCTACACTGAAATAATTCGTGTCATTAGAGGCCCCAGGGGAGGTTGTGCAAGGAATTACTAAATTCAGGTAAGATGTGTGAAGCCCTTGCCCTTGGCTTGTCCCATGAAGGGAAGGCTGCACAGCAGTCGAGTGCTGCTTGCATCAGGGCACATGGAGAACATATACACAGATGATTAAATAGTGGAATTTTTGTTTAATATTTGTTCCTTGCTGACATGACTCCTGCGTAGAACAGTAGCTAATGTACCTTTCTGTCATTGCTGTGCAGACAATGCAGCTGTGCAAACATGGTATACTTAGATTTCTGTAGGGTGCCATTGATCAAGAAAGTGAAGTCACACAAAATTACAGACATCTATCAAATGATTAAAAATTAACTGCTGGCAGGTTTCAAAATGTAATGCTAAATAAGCTAGGCATGATTTATTTTGAAGGGGAGTTGTATCAGATTTGCTGATAACTTATAAAATTCCCATCCTTGAAAGTTTTCAGGACAGATTTTATACAAAGCCACAGTGATTTGACATAGCTTTGAGGAAATTTTTGCTTGGACTAGAAACCTCCAAGGTTTCCTTACAAACAACATCTCGGTGGCACAAAATGTTGGAAAAAAACCCAAACAAATAGCATTTTAGTTAAGCAGACTGTTTTGCCTGTCTGCTTTGTATAGCAACATTAAAGCCTAGCAGTTAATCTAAGATCACCACAACATCTGCAGCAGAGCATTCAAGGGTGTTATGAAAGTACTCCGTGGTGCAAGACATATCTAAGAAAGCAAATGTCAGTCCTGTCTTCCAGAAAGGCTAGAAGAAGTGTCCAGACAGCTATGAGCCTTACCACAATTCCTGGGAAAGTGATGGACAACTAGTCCTGGAAACCATTTTGAAATACATGAAGGACAAGATGGTGATCAGGAATAATCAGCATGGAATTACAATGGGGAAATTGTGCATAATGAACCTGATAGTTTCTACAATGAGATGTCTAGCTTGATGGATGAGGGGAGATTCATGGATGTTGTTTAACTCAGATTTAGTAAGGCTTTTGACACTCTCTCCCATAACATCCTCATTGACAAGGTGACAAAGTACATGCCAGATAATTGAACAGGAAAGTGCTTTGAAAACCAGCTGAATGACTGGGCCCAGGGGGCTTAAAGAAGAGAAAGCTCAAGAGGGATCTTATCAGCAAATGTAAATACTTGATGGACCTTGGGAATGAAGAGGAGGGAGCTAGACTCTTCTCCGGAGTACCCAGTGACTGTAGAAGTGGCTACAGGCACAAATAGAAACACATGAAATTCCACCTGAACACAAGAAATTTTCTTTTTTTTTTTTTCCTGTGGAAGTGGTCAAACTTTCAAGTAAGGAATTACTTTCTCAAAGAGGTTGTGGAGCATTCATCCTTGAAGATACTCCAGACCTAATTGTAAATGGTCCTGGGCAACCTGTTCCATCTTGTCTTGCTTCAGCAGTGGGGTTGGATGTTTTCAAGAGATTGGTAAATCACAGTGGTATTTTTCTGTCTTCTAAAATTCTAGCTGTCTATAAATATTCAAAATTTTATGGGCCACTTAGATTTATCCTCACTACCACAGGTGCTAATGTGAGTGGACTGTAATACAAAGGACACATGACACACAGACAAAGAAGAGATGAGGACAGCTTAGTAGAAAAGTTTTATATAGGTCTGTTTTTGGTTTATAAACAGATTCCTCAAAGGGAGTCCTGTATATATCACTGAAGTACAAGCTAGAAACTTCTGAAGATGAAGGAAAAGAAACATCATATTATGCCAGTACTGTTGAAGGAACAAGAATGGGAAGAACAAAACACAGTGCTAATATTCTGGCAAGCAGAAGTGAATTTTGCATTTGGACCCATGAACATTAGGTTGCAAAGGTCTAGGAATTTGCCCAGATGGAGAGTAGACATCCCGCTGCTTAAGAGAATTCCTGCTTAATGGTATCATTTAGCAACAGAATTCAAATGGAAATTTCTCCCAGAAAATGCTAGGCTTTAATATCTTCACTACTTTTGTTAGTGGGTTGTGTCAGGACAATTTACCCAGTCTTCTCAATGTTTTCCAATTATTTTCTGAAGTTCTTTCCTCAGTTACCTCCACATCTTTACTGGTAAAAGATACCTTCACTTTTTGAATTCAGCTGCTTCCATACCCTCAATTCACAGCTCAAAATGTGTTGTCATCACTTGTTTTGCTGTTGGCTACTTGACATACAAATGCTGTCCATCATGCTGCTGCTTCAGCTTCACACATCACTTAGGTTTCCTGCTATCTACACTCACGCCACAGGAAAGCAAGCAAAATAATGAGCTTTTTTTTCTGAGATACTCTCTCGGTGGTGATAATAGCAATTATATTTGCTTCAATCATATCTCGTTAGCTAATGACATTGATTTGTCATGCCAATAAATGTGAAAAATATGCCACTGTGATGATAAAGTACTTCTGCTAACTGATCAGCATTGCAAGTTACTGTTAATGAGTTACATGTGTCTTTCTGGGCTGCCATTTCATATTCCTGCATCAAAATGGTAGGGCATGTATGATTTGTGATTAAATTCTGTTGTGACCTTAACACAGGGGACCATTTCTGGTTCTAGGGCTGTGTCCTACTGGAAATGCTGATGGTTCATTTGAGTAAATGGGAAATGGCTGAACACAAAAGTACAGAACCACGCTGCAAAAGAGAAAGTTCTGTTTTCCACATGAGGTTTAGGGGTCAGCTCAGGCTTGATCTTGCTGATTGCTGTGCTTCTAAAAGACCACACTTGATGATTCAGAGGAATGACTTGGATTGTAGCCCAAACCTGTGTGCTGTGTGAGGAAGTAAGACTGATTTTGTGCTGCCGTTGTTATCTCAAAGCTAACATGGTTTCTTTCTGTTTCATAATCACACTATAGTATCTCTCCAAGCTTTCTCAAAAAATTAGCATTTTTATCTTCATGTTGCTTGCATCACCATTTATCTCCGTTGTTTGTTTCCACTAAAAAATGATAAAAATATCAAACATACTAAGAAAAGGGAAAGGGAAGGGAGTCAGGGAAATTGTATTGGTACCTGTAGAGCCTGAAAGACATGCAAAGAGAACAGCAGAGATTGCAAAACTTTTGAGATCATAAAAATCTTTTTCTTTCCTGTCAGCTGTATCTGGACCCTTGAATAATTTTTCTTTTTTTTTGTCTAGGAGACGGGTGCTTTGCTTTAGGAGTCATCTGTGAGCAGTGGTCTGCTTCTTTCTCTGTCTCAACTGTGTAGAACACATCTTTTACCTTTTTTGTGTCTATCCCCAGAAGCAGCAGCTATTTTCAGGGAGCACTCTTGTTCCCTGTAGGCGTACTACTGCCCTGGCTCACCCCAGTCATCACACTGTGCAGAAATACCAGTTTTCTGGGAAATCTCTAGCTGATGATTCATGTTCTCTTTACTCTAAACATATTGTTGTATCAGATCTGAAACATCAGGTTTATTTCTTTAGTGGCTTTTTAAAAAAGATTTGTAGGTGCTGTTAATTCACACTTAATTTGTAGGAAATTTAGATGCAATCTAAAGGATTTGTCTTCCTCCCACGTACCTGTGTGCTTAGCAGATTAAGATCTGAGATGATCTCTGAGAAATGTTGAAAGGAAATGTTTCAAAAAAGGCTAAAAACCTCCCACTTTTCCAGTTGGAACTAGTCTGTGAATGCTTCATGCCTATTGAAAAAGAAAACACCCGGCTTAGTTGTATATTCCACCTAGGCAAGTGCACACACTGGCAAGAACTTAGACCTTATAAGCCAATGGAAATTGCTCATAAAATGTGTCCTCCATTCCACCAACACAACACAGTATGAAAACCGAAGTTGTCTTTTAAACAGTGATCCTTGGGATTACATTTTTTGCAAAACCCTAAGATGCATTTGTTAAGCACTGTATAACAGCAGCAACACAGACTGTTAGAAGGAAAAATCGAGGAGGAGGGATTACAAATGGATAGAAGGTATAATTCATATAAAAAGCTAGGATGCAATCATGGGTTGCATAGGGAAGAGAGGAGTTGCCATGAGGGGACTAGGTGGGAACTAATTGCATCTTCCAGTACCTAATGGGGAGTTACAGTGAAAACAGTCAGGCTTTTCTCAGGGGCAAATAGTAAAATACCAAGAACCAACAGTCCCAAGTTAAAACATGAGAAATTCCAACTGAACATTAAGTGTCCCTGTGAGATTAACACAGCACTGGAACAGCTGCCCAGAGAGGCTGAGGAGTCTCTGTTCTTGGAAATAAAGAATCCCTGGACAGTTAGGTTTGGAAAGGATCACTGGAGGTCATGTAGTCTAAGCCCCTGCTCAAGCAGGGCCCCTTAGAATACATTACTCAGGATTAATTTCCCAATGATTTTTTAATATTTCCAGGGAAGGAGATTCCTGAACCTGTAGGGCCTATCTGTTCCAGTGCTTGGTCACCTGCACAGTAAAGTTCTTCCTCATGGAAACATAGAATATCCTGAACTGGAAGAGACCCATCAGGATCATCGAGTCCACCTTCTGGCCCTGCACAGGACACCCCAAGGGTCACACCACATGCCTGAGAGTGTTGTCCAAACACTTCTTGAGCTCTGTCAGGCTTGGTGCTGTGACCGTTTCCCTGGGGAGCCTGTTCCAGTGCTCAGCCCCACTCTGGGTGAAAAACCTTTTCCTGATATTCAGCCTAGACCTCCCCTGACTCAGCTTCATGCTGTTTCCTTGAGTCCTGCCACTGACTGCAAGGATGCAAAGGTCAGTACTTTCCCCTTTGCTTCTCCATGAGGATGCTGAAGACCACAAGGAACTCTCCCCTCAGTCTCTTCTAGGCTGAACAAACCAAGTGACAGGTTCATGTGGAACTTCCTGAGCATCAGTTTCTGCCCATTGCCTCTTGTGCTGTTGATTGGCACCACTGAGAAGAGTCTGGATCCATTCTCTTGGCACTCTCGCTTAAGGTACTTACAGACATTGATAAGGTCCCCTCTCAGGCATCTCTTCTTGAGGCTGAAGAGGCCCAACTCCCTCAGCCTTTCCTCACAAGAGTGATGCTCCAGTCTCCCAGTCATCCTCATTCCCCTCTGCTGGACCTGCTCCAGGAGTTCCATGTTTCTTGTGTACTGAGGANGCCAGCACCCCCAGGTCCTTCTCTGAAGAGCTGCTTTCCAGCAGGTCAGCCCTGTACTTTCTAATCTTCTTAAAGCAGGGATTTATTTTTCATTATATATATGGAATACTGTATCCTTTATAAACTTACCTTCTAAGTGAATGAGGTTATCTATAATCAAATCTGTATGTGTTAAATTAATTTCTGAATTAATATTAAATTTAAAACAAATCCTGTAAGAAATTATCTCTGAGAAGGTTCTTCAAATTATCTCTGTGGTAAAAGCATGCCTTGGGTATTACTGGGTAAATACTGCTGCCTTGGGTAATATTCTTGTTCATATTCTGGACAGTTTCAACTCCTATTAGAGGTCTAAGACAGTATAAAAATGCTGTAAACCCCTAATTCTGCACATAGAAAGGTCCCCAGAACAACCCCTGCAAAACCCAAACCTGAAACTAATGATATCTGGCAAGGGCTAATTGGTGCTGGGAGTAAGAAATGCTTATGAGAGTGGAGCCATACTACACTGTTCTTTAGAGAACCTTGGGAATACAGTGGCACCCCTGACACTGTGGACTCCTTCCTTAATCCTATCAAGCACTGCAAGTGTGAATTGCCCACTGTGCCTTTTAGAGGCATGCTCAGCATGTAGCTTTTTTTGGATGCTCCTTTTTGTTTCAAGTGACAGAACAATCCCTGAGAAGAGTTTTAACACTTTTGCCTTAAGATCAGAGTCAAGGCAGAAGCAAGCTGCTTTCTCTTTTCTCCAGCACTGTGTTACTCATCAGGGACAGTCTTTTGTGTAAATACGGTATTTCAGTTTCTTTCTCATGCTCTGTCCTCAGCTCATGATCTTCTTTTCCTGTCTGTGGGAAGGGAATTAAACGTTTTAAACATGTGTCTGTTTCAGCTCTCAAAGGTCATTTTGTCATTATATTTTAATGCAAGGCTTTGAAAATCAGTGGCTTTGGTTCAGCCCTGGAGTGCACAAGAGACCTTCTTATTCAAGCCTTGAGAAGATGAGGCTCAGACTCTGTGGTAGTTACCCGGACTTGTTGGATTGCTGAGGAAAGCCTTGCAGCTGATTGCACCTGACCTGCAAGGTCTCTGCACACCTGTTTCACTAATGCTGACCTAACTGATCCTATGTGTGTCGAACTCAGCGGTGCTTCCAAAGCCTTGTTGGTAGCTAACAGCTTTAATGGCTTTGGAAGCCTGAATTTGCTTTTTGATCACTGTGACATGAAGACACTCAGCTCTGCAGTAGGTGCTCTCAGTTCTTTTTGTGATGGAGAAATACATGATATTTTTTTGGTGTGAAGAAAAGCACAAGCCAGTTTTCCAGGACGGAACGTGCCTGAGGTGTGGTGACCATCTCAGAACTGTGCCATTAACAATATCAGTCAGGATTTAATCTTGCAACACTGAAGTGAATGGGCACTTCAAGTACTAAGGCAAGGTGGCCACTATTGAAGAGAGACCAACACTTCACTGTCAGTAGTTGAAAGATGAGGCAGAAAAAGCAATTAATGGACAGCAGTGCTTAAATACTTCTCAAATTTGTTAATACTTCTCAAATTTGTTAATACTTCTCAAATTTGTTAATACTTCTCAAATTTGTTAATGAGCTGTTCTGATCTAGTGGGGGGTTTTGCTGCTTCTTGACCTGTGCTTTCTGTCAGGCAAAAATGACACTTTCTCAGTAAAGACCCTTGGGAATCTTTCTTTTTTCTTTTTTCTTCTTTTTGGTTTTTTTTCCTCACTTGTCTTTTTTTTTGCTTTTAAACAAGGTATGAGATTTTTTTCCTTCTTTGTTACTCTTTTAATATTAAAGTTATTAAATATTTATGCAGTGGGCTAGAGAAGTGGATGGTTCGAAGTGCTTTCAAAGTATAATTTAAGCAAACAAAGCAAGAGTCTTTCCTCTTTCAGTAATAGTCAGCTCAGTGATTAGTGGCAAAGAAGAAGATGAAAACATCGTTTGAGTAGATTTTGTATATAGTAGTATATAAATGGAGAGCCTGAGAAAAAAATCTGGTAGAATTCCTTACCTTAAATTCCTAGAACCACAAGTGTTACTAGAAAGGGACTTGTAGAGGGTTTTTTTCCAGTCCATTACTGAAAGAGTAGCTGAACTCATTTCCTGAGCAGCAATATTTGACAGATAAACTTGATTTTGTGAGGAAAGTTGTTCATCCACAATCCAAAAAATATGAAAGAAAAGTGCTTTAAAACAACAGTGGTGAACTAAATTGAAAACAGTATCTTTTACTGCTGAATTACAGTTTAATTTTACTCTACATAGATACCATGTGATACAATCCCTAGACCATATTCTTCAGACCATAAGAAAATGGAGGCACTGTACAGTTCTGTGGAGGGAAAATCAATAGAAATAGGTTTCTAAAAAGTGAGAAGTTGACAAATACTGGCAAAATACATCTTCAAGTATGCTTTATTTGCAGGTGATTAAAAATATTTTTAGGCAAAAAAACTAGTCAATCTTATCCAGTACAAGATAGAACATGGTTTAGTGCCTAATGCCAGACGGACTGGAAACTGTGTAGATAGGACTGGTGATGCAGCAGTTGATGAATTACATGTGATTAAATGGCCCACATTCATAGAGTAAAAAGACCTGATACATACATATGAGGAATTATAAGCACTTAATATTTTAACAATAAGCAGGAGATTTTGTAAGAAAAACAAGGGACTCGAGGGGCTGGGAAAGCTACAGACATCTTAGTAATATCAGAAGCCATCGACATTTTTTTTTAAAGACATTAACTTGCTCCTGCAAATTACTGCACTCTTGAGAATATTATTTGCAATTTAAAACTTATCTAAAACATCACCAAAAGGTAACACTAATTCCTATTTTTAAAAAATTATTTTGTATTAAGAATTTTGCAAAGAACTGAAATATGGCATGGCCAAGAAGCATGAATTATCCACCATTTCAGAGACTTTGCATTCATCACATTTAAATACTAGGTGTCTGATTTCTGAAAGTCTCATGCAAAATCCAGCTATAAAAACTCACCACAGAATATTTTCAAGGATAAAAAGCTAATGTTTTTTTAAAGCTCTGACAGACATCCAGTTGTGAGGGTGAATTTCAAAACTAATGGTCCACATTTTCAGAGGACATTCAAAAATATAGTTGTTGAACTTCCTGTAAATGCCCAGCTCTTATCTACACTTTGCATGGAATATTTACCAAAGCTGTAACATTGGACAGTTAATGGAATATATCACTGCCTAGAGTAGTGCCGGAGGTAACATCATTATCTTTCCATAACTGCATAATGAGAATTAAATAATCACAAAACAAATTCCTATTATGAAATGACTTCTTTTTTTCTCATGTACAATATATATATTCATTTATATTGAATATAAGTCCAGTAATACTATCACAGTAATGTGCTGTAGTAGTCTTTCATAGTGAGAAAACTGCCCTAATCATCTTTAACATGCAAAGCTTGGAAGAACCAGAAATTCACAGTAAGTAATACAATTTGTATATGCATCTTCTGCCATCCTAAAGTTAACCAGAACACTCAAGACTGTTGCTTATTTTTTTTCCTATGTTTAACAAAAGCCACAGTTCTGTATACTGTACATTCACAGTGGGATCCCAGCCCCCTGTACTATCTGCAAGAAAGATCAGGTTACCACCCTCCATCAGAGTAAACATTCTAGTATTTAATATAATAATCTTGTGAACAGTTGTTCCTAGCTTGAAGCTCAGCAGTTCAAGACTTGATAAAATTCTCCTTTTCATCTCTCTGAAAGGCTTCTTGCTAACGCATTTTGTAGTCATTAGATACTGACATTTCACATAGCTGTCCTTTAAAATCCAAGTCTACTGTGAAATCCAGGTCACGCTGTAAAAAGATTTAAATGTAACATGTAAGTAAGACCATAAGTTGAGTGTATTAATTCAGTTATCATGGCTTGGGGTGAAAAGACCAGCAGATTCAAGAGATTCCTGTGGTGGTTTCTAACTTCTTCTGTTTTTAAATGGTGCTAACATTGAGAAAGCAGGCTGTAAGATGTGTAATAGCATTCACCATACAATCTGTGCTTAGGTCATATTTCTATACTCTTCCTGAGGTGGATTTAATGTCTTGGTTACTACCAGGAAGCTTCTGAAATACTGTTATCATACGTATCCTATGAAAATTTTTGAAGGGTATTCCCCATTGAGATGCTCTTAATATAGGCTAAAGGGCTTTCCCACTGGGGGTTATTCCAGAATAGATCTGGTAAACTTCCCATTGTACAAGAACCCCTTAGGCATTTTTTATCTTACAATGACACGTTGCTAGGGAAGAGGCACTACACAGCCCTACAGAAGGAAGCTGTGTCTATGCAAGCTTTTGAAAAACTTCGTGTTTCAGAAGAACAAAGCATGAGCAAATCCTTTTGAACCAAGGTGGTCTCTCTGTCTTACAACTGTCAAGAGCACATTAATTTTAGCACCTAAATCTGCATTCAGGTGCTTCCTGCTGTGTGAACAAATCTGAGATATTTTATTCATTTTTCCCTCAAAGAAAATGGATACATTTAACCCAAAAGAAATTATTCCAATCCCCCTAGGACAACATAAGGGTGGGAAACATATTATTTTCCTCTTGCAGCAAGAAGCTTCAGGGGTGAATGTGTTTGTTTAAATGCCAAGTTTATTTTGTGTTTGTTTCTCCCCCTGTATCACCATTACTTATGAAAACCATTTCCAATCTGTGTTTGGTATATAAATGGAAAAGCAGCGCAAAAAGGGAAGACAATGAAATGTTAAGATTTGTTGCAGTCAACAAATGCAGTTTTTCAACAATTACAACAACCATGAAAATGGATAACCAGGTTATTTTAACTGCTGTTTACTGTAATAGAAAATGAAGATGCACTGCTCAAGATTTTTGGCAGAAAACGGTGCCAGTGTTTCTCCCAGAACCTGTACTTCTCATGTCTTGTTCTATCCAGCCATGGGTTGTCTATCAGACCATGTCTCACAGTCTCCTTTCAAGTTAAAAGAAGCACTAGGGGGATTCAGCCCACAGCAGAGAAACTGAGGAAGTTTTCAGCAGCCATGGTAGTGTGATACCCATCATGCTTTAGCTTTAGTCTTAAATAAAGCATCTGTATTTTCTATGGAAAGGTACAATTTTTAAACAACCCTATCACTCAATTGGTGAGTTCAAGTACATTCGATCAGTGAGTTCATACAAGCATTCCTCTGAAATGTGTTACTTAATTTCCTGTTGAACTGTCCTCGGGCACTGAGTGGCGAATCACTCTGTGCCCATAGATGTGGAACTGAAATACTTACTCTTGATTATCCTGTGTTGGCGGAAGGGATCTTTCTCCTGATTTCAGTGACAGTGTGAAGAGCCCCTTGCCTGCTTTTGTCACAAAATGTGAGTCAAGCTGATTGCAGAGGGCAGCTGACTCGGTGATGTATTTGAATCCTTTCTGCCCTCCCACGCTAGCCTGCTTGCAGGCTGACTTCTGTGACATTAGCGCTGCTTCATCATTGATGTCATCAGCTTTGGTGAAGCTGTGGCTGGAGCTCTTACTAACAAACATGAATGCCTTTAGCATGCTCATTGTTTTACTCCTGTTCATTTTCTTTATTGCTGATTGTGGTTTGTGATCAGCAGAGGTGGAATTAGGATCAGGGATGCTGACTTACCACATTTTTTGCATTTGGTTTCATGGATATAGTCCCATAGATTTCTTCTCCTCGTCTCACAGTTAAATAGTCCTCCAAGTAGAAGACAGTTTGCTTCCAGTGAGTATAAGGAGCATCAGGTGCTAAAAAATATATATGGGTATCACTTACTGAAAATTCCTACACGCCTTGCAAATCAAATTATGACTTGGGAACAATTGGAAAAAATCCTTTCTTCTCATAAAATGCTCTAACTTATGTACTATATTAGCAAACGTACTTTACAACAGCACAATTCTATTGACTGTCAGTGGGTTGTCTTCTAATTTTTACTGGAATATGTCAGATGTGAATCACACCCAGCAAGAAAGATTCCACAAAAGGGGTTACAGGGCAAGACAGGCACTTTCTTTATGCTTTCCTTTCAACCCACATGTGTTCAAATTGGGAAAATCTTTACCACTAAGTGCTTTGAATTTCAGAAGTCTAAATTAGTTCAAAAAATAATTATACAAAAGCATGAAGGAAAGGTTCATCAAAAACTCTTAATCACAGTGTTGCAGATGAAACATTTGACTAGTGATCCCAAAACAGCAGGTTCTATAGTTTCCAGGCGGACAGAGCTGATGATGAAAGGGTACTTGCACCTTGATCTGTTTTGGGATTTTTAAAAGGCATTTTGGGCAATTTTCCAGAGATGGAAACTGGTCTAAATTAATTTCCAGTCTTGCTTAGCAGAATCGCTTTGTTGACCCTTTGCTATTTCAGGCTTTTAATTTACTTATTTGGTTTTAGTTCTGATTTAAATTCCAATCTTTGAGCAGTGCCTACTGAACTTGTGTTGGTCGCTTCTTGTTCCTGCCATTCTTGCAGTCAAGAGCATCTAGGAACCTAGGAATAGCTGTACAAGTTCAAAAACTTCCTAACCTGGCAAAAAAACCTCTGATAAATTTATTTTTCTTCTGTTTGTATCCCCCAGTCACATGAGGTCATTGTATTGTATCATTATTAACACTGTTCAATAAAATAATGATCTTATTTCATTTCAACATCAGTGTTTCAAAAAAATTACTTGGCTTTGAAGATCGTTTGTGACTGGGGAAATACTGATGCTTTTTTAAAAAACTGGGAGGACACGAACTTTTAACTCTTTTCTAAAACTGTAGAATCAGAAGACCAATACAAACCAACTTTTTTTTCAGAAACTGTGTTGGCAAACTGGTATCTTCGAAAGGAAAAGAATTTTACAAGATAATTTTTGTCTATGTGTCCAGACAGTTTTAATGACTGTTAATCTCAACTGTTAAATGAGATATCTTCTTGTAGGAGTTCAGATCCAGACTGTTTACTCTTTGGACATGGCTGCATAAAATTTCTAACTGAAAACATGTTAGACCAAAACAAAACTGAATTTATATTCTAAATCATAACTGCTGACTTGTACACACCCACGTACATGTGCACTTGCCCCTGTGCAAAGCCATCTTCCCTAGAAAAGCCTGACATAACTGGAAACTTGTGCCCCATGAACAGGGTGGGGGTGTGTGTAATACAGGCCCAGGTCTCCAAGTCCACCCCAAATGACACACTTATTCAAAATTTTAAAAATTATGGATCAATGAAGTGGCACTTTGTCATGTCCTACAAACTGGTGTATTTTACTGAATTCAGTAGAGCTTTGCCAGCAGACACCAGGTGAGAATCTACACCAGTCTTCCAGACAGTGGTGACCTTCAGCAGCAGATGGCCAGATGACCTTTTTATGGAGTAATTTCTTCTGCACCTACCTTATCATGATAAACTGAACAGAGGCAGAGAAACCCTTCCTTCAACCTCCTGTCTACACACGGGCTGTCTACAGGATGAGGTTTTTACACTTATTGCAGCACTCTCTGGTTTATTCACTCTTGTAAATGACGCCTTGAGAGAATGGAGTCATCCCTTTAAATATCTGCTCACCAAGGCAAGTTAGAGTTTCACATCTGGATTGTTAGAGAATTTACGTAAGCAGTATGTGTGGTTTTATAGCTTGGAAAAAACGATAGTTTTGTTCTAGACTCTGGGGCAAGCAAGAGCTTTGTTGAGTTTTGGATTTGGGGAAAACTAGGATGCAGAGCTGTTATCTCTTACTGAGCTGATAATTCCCTTTCTAATCTGAGAAACTTGACACAGGATTTAGGTATAACTGGTAAAGAACATAAATTCACAGGTCATGATTCTTGCTGAGCTCTAAGCTTGATAGCTGCTGTGAATTTCTGCCTCTGTTTCCATGGAATTCCTATAAGCAGTTGTCCTTTCCCCATCCTGCTCACCTCCCCCACTTCCCCCGAAATTACAGTAGTTTTTATCACTGAAATTCAAACGTGGTGGTACATTAAACCTTCCTATACATTCTAATCAGCAGCACTGATAGACTGATAGCAACAGAAATGAAATTAAAAGAAATACAGATTACCTGTAGAAAATCCCATCTTCTTGTGGCACTTTGTAAATTCAATATTAAAATACGTGACCAAGGCATGAATGTAATCATTGCGCTGAATTTGGAGGCAGAATGCAGAAGTAAATTCCAATTCTTCAGTCTTCACTGTATAAATATCTACTTCCTGTTTTGAGGAGAAAGAAAAAGACATTTACAAGCAGATGCCTGTGACTCTCAGGTAAGTGTTAAGTGATGTACATCAGTATTTCATTTAATGATCAGACACAAAGATGACTGACAGCCTTTTAACACTCTAAGAAATCAGAGGTGCATTCTAACATATCAAATCATGAGCAATTGATCCAGTTATCTGACTAAGCTGACAGAGAGGACACTCACTGAAGAACCTGTGTTCTTGGGAATGGCAGGGAGTGGCTGTAGAAGCTGGAGAAAATCAAGGTAAAAAGGTGCTTTGACAAATACAGGCATGACAGATGTTGAAACAGAGATATAGGTCCCAGTTCAAAGACCTTTTATCATCAGGGACTGTCCGCATGAGGAAAGATGCCAGAGTTGGATTTTTAATAAAAATAACCTTATTTGTTCATGCATCTCTGGAAAGGAAAGTGATTTGACTGTGTCAAGCAGTCAAAACATCTGAGGCATGAGAGTGGCCTGCTTTTTGATGCTTTTTAGTCCTGTGTCAGATAACTGATTCCAAACAGTGAGCACAGGGATCTTACTCTTGAACAAGACAGAAGCAAATTATGTAAATCATACTACGGCTTGATTGCAGTAGTTGGAAGCAATGATGTAGTCTTCAAAATTGCTTATTTCCATCAATATTTAAATCTCACTGTTCAAGGCTTAAACTGTGTTTTTCACATGGATCTGATTCTCCCAACTAGGTACTGCTTTTCTCTGGGTTGTTTCCAAAACTTGTAGTCATGGTAGGGAGGATGGTAAGTCTGAAGTACTGTTCTAATGCTGTGGGAAATGTTTCCTATGCACTTTCCTGTACCCTCATTGCTCATTCTCATACCGTTATTGCTCATGCATACAGGGAAACAGAATTTTTGTAGGCAAAAATCCAAATTTTCTCTACTCTACCAGCTGAAGTCAGGAATCATGTGTCTGACCTGACCAGAACTTCTTAAGACTTGCACCGGAAAAATGGAAACAGAGTCTAGACTGCCCATTAGAGGGCTCTTTTAGCCTCTTTTAGGGCACATTAGAGGGCTCTTGTAGAAATTGCCTTCTATAATTTAAGGTAAGTCTGCAAAAACAGATATGGAAAGATGCAGCCGTATCTCAGCTATTGAGATCTTTGCATGGACCACATTTGTGCTTCTGAGACTTAAAAAACTTATGGGGAGATGATTTAAGCAAGCCATAGTTTTGGCCTGTCTGGTTAATATTATTGTTCAAGAAGAACTTAACCATTGTGAAAATTGTTCTACTGCATTGCAAGGACACCCTGAGGCACTGGTGTTTATCAGCGACCTATGCATATAACTGGTCACTTAAAGCTGTGATAACCTTAAAATGTTTTTGGTTTTTCCCCCTCAAAAAAAGGTAAGAAAAAAGCGTGGTAGGAATGAGAACTTCTGAGGTCTCCTGGCAGAGTTCCATGGCAGCCTGCAGAATTTGCTTTGCCAAGCTAGACTGGACTGGTGGGTGACTGCAGACTTCTGTAATTTTTGGTGCCTTTTTAGTGATCTCACTGTGGGACTTAAGTCTAATGGTGAGGCACATAAAAGGGAACTGGCTCCCTCTCTCTGAGCTATGTTGGCTCTGCAGGGTAAAGGGGAATCAAAAGCCCTAGGAAATATTTTCATTATAGAAGTCAGTAGAAATTCCTCAAAAACATTAAACAGATGTCCTGGATAAACTGTTGGTCACTTTTGCAGTCCTTTTTTTACGGACAGAAACATAGCTTTTTTACAATGCAAGGTATGAGACAAATGTGGAGGCTTTTTTATTAATTAATATAATTTTGAGAATGGCCAAGTCTGGTTTGGGGGATCTCTTTGAATTATACTCTGGCTACTACATATTCTTATATAAAATGGCAGCACTCATTACAGATAACTGCACAGAGGACAAATGATACAAATTGGAGTTAAGGTTGCTTCTAGAATGCCATGGGACCTCTTTCCTGATCTCCTTCCCAGACAGTCAGGTTACTCAGCTAGGATTTCATGAGCATGGAAATAAACTAATCATTCAAATCTCAGTGGATGTCCAGGTTTGGTGGAGTTCTTTTGGTTTTTTGTTGCTTTGTTTTTGGATCAGAGAAGAAAACACAACTGTTTTACTAAGTATGAAACAAACTTTTCCACTTTTTTTTGGGCAGTGTTACTAAAAGCAGTAGGCCCTCAGCAGGACACCTGTACACTTTTCCTGAGCTCAGTTATTGATTCTGGTGATTTGAAGAGGCTTTGTTCCCACTACTCTCCCTGGCTGATTTGGTTTGGAAGTTAAACAGAGGACTCCCATTTGCCAGGACAATCCCTGTGCTCCTGAGATGTATTTAAGAGACCATGAAAAAGGGAATGGCTTTCAAAAGAGAGAGGATGCTGCATTCCCTGCATGCACCACCCCTAGTGCACCTGTGGCCTACTGCCTAAACTTCCTTAAAGCATTCAGGACTTGGGTTACATCCAGTTTCTGAGGAGCAAAAAAGAGGGAATTTTACTCAAGTCTCCAGCATTTTAGATAAGTGCCATGGCTACACAGCACGCACAGTTGATGTCTTGTTTTGCTGATTTTGTAGAACAATTCAGAGCGTCTAAATTGGGAATTGAAATAACTGCAGAAGCACAAGGCTCTGACTGGTCTCTGAGGAACGTGTCTAGTGACTAGTCCATCCACTGACTAATGTAGAGAGTACCCAGACTCATCTGGTAGGCACCCTAAATTAGCTGTCTTTGGGTTAAATACAACCCTAAAAATCCCTCTCTGAATCTAATATGAACAAGCTGTGCTATCCAAAAGTGCTGTAATAAAACACTTGAATAATTAAACATTATGGCTTTGTTTATTCTCAGATGTTTTCTTAGGCTAGTATTATTCTTTGAATTCATAAATATTTTCAGGACGAAAGAAATGCACTTTATATAAATAAACCATGTGCAAAAGTAAATTAAATTTAAAGATATATAAGTGCAGAGTCTTTTTTTTCTGCTTCCATATTGTTAGCTTGAACATAAACCTCCCTCCCTCATGATTTTCATTGACAATTTTCTCTTTTTTTAGTGATCAGTTTGTGAGATTAGTGACTGATTATGGAATGGAGGGTGGTTTGTGCTTGTGTACTTATTACCTGCTTTGCTCCCATGGTGCCTCTACATGGTACAGCACCATTCAGTTTATGGACAAAAGATGTCAAAACTAAATATAAAACCTGAATAGAAACACTTTGAAAATTTTTGTCTGTCATCTCAAACCAAATTACTTTCAATGGCCTTCTAAATAAAGCGTTGGATTTGCACTTCAATTAAGGGCGTGCAGCTTTTTATTCCAGAGCAGCCAACCCATTTTGCTCCCTGATCTCTTTCTCTCTGGACATATTTCATAGAGTCTAAATAGCTGTTTCTTTTGTGTGTACCACAATTTTAAATTGCTCTGGTTGAGGCTGTTTTCAGGCACAGCCATCTTGTGTTCCCCTCAGTGCAGATGGACTGTGCATGCATATGTACCCATGCAGAGTTTCTACTTCTGTTCCTTTCTGCTGCTTTCAGTAAAGGTTCTGCCGACTGGAGGCATGGCTTTCCCTTTGGCATATGGGAACACTTAATGCTGTGTTTGTTACTGGCAAAAAGTGAAAGGGAAAAGTTAGAACTGACTCTTCGGGATAAGTGAGCATACTCTTGGATTCATGGACCTGGTACTACCACTGCTATTGATGCAGACAGCCTTGCTCATGAGAGTTGTCCCACATGAGGAGGATTCCTTCACGTGAAGGGAATTTTTCAAGTGTTCCTGCAGGCAGTTCCTGCATTGTTAACATGATCTTGTGAACAAGGATTAGTGACCATTCTGTCTTATGTCTAGAGCAGGGTAACCTCTGGGTGCAGATGTTGGGGCTGAGAGAGCACAGTAACATTCTATGTAAGGCTAAGAATCAGGAAGTTAGACAGATAAACTGAGTTCCAATTCTGATCACATGTTCTGGAGTTAATTAGTTATTTCATCGCCAGTTCAGAACTGATGCTTCAGACTTTCTTACTGCAAACAGAATCATTTACCACTTCTCCTGAGAAGCACGCAATCAGTAATTTTCCACCTCTATTTACAAGAAGGTAGGGCAATTCAAATTAATATCTAAGTACACCACGCCTCTCTTCATCCAGTATTTGCACGTGTAAAACTTATATGAGTCTTGAGTTACAGCCTGCAGTAACCAGATGAGTAGAGACACAAGGACCATCTTGCCTCTGGGCATTCCATAAATCAAGGTATCAGTGTTCATGCTCAGGTCATGTGACAGTATTGAGCATATGCAACACGCAAGTACTGGCTAATTTCAAACTCCACAATTTTCCTTCTTAGTGTGACAGCATTCTGTGATGACAGCACTCTGCAGCTGGTTCAAAGCATTCAAAGATAGTAGCAAAACACAAGCAGCAAATCCCAAAAGAATCCTAAAGTTAGGTGTAAATATTCATAATTACATATATTTGGAATTACCAAACCTTTATTAAGCAGGCATTGGTCACCACTTGCTTTGGATCTACTATGTCCACCAAGGGCTCCTTCATGGCAACATCCCTAATACAGGTCATGTCAAAGCCGTACACATTCTCCCACCCTGTCAATGCAAAAGGATTTGTCAAGGTTAGCAGTAAGAATAGAAAATAATTTTTGCTTCTCAAAGCATTTTTCTTTTGAAAGAATTTCTACCATCCCCTAATTTTCAGATGTCCCCTTTAGCTCTTTGGTCCCTGCCCCAGTTGTCTATGTCATCACTGCTATCTTACAGACAATGCAGTTGTGGCAAAATAAGCCCTCAATGTGCATCTTTGAACAAGTTTGAACAAGACCTATACCTTTTGGTGTCTCCAAAACTGTGTTATATGAGATTTGTCAATGATTTTTGTGGCTTTAGACACTTGTGAGTGTTGCCCAAAATCACCTGATGTCAGGCTGAGTCTTGGGAATAGCTGTTAGGGATTCTATCCTTTCCTATCTGTTCTGCTTAACACTTACTTTCTTTTTTTCCCCATAGATTGCCACTCAATCAGCAGTTTACATGTTCTTTTGATTATTTAAGTAGTTTTAGTTTCAGCAGGTGAATTACTGGCAGGAGTAGAATTGCAGGTGTGTTTCAATAGTTGAAACTCCAAGTTTTAATCTGCACACACATCATGACAGACAAGCAAAAGGTCCACTTTGAAAAGATTTCAAAGTCATGTCAATCCTCTGTATTTGAATTGTTCTTCTGATTGTTCCAATAGATGCTTCCTATCATGCTGAGGATTTTTTGAACAAAATGAAAACACTGAAAAATTGAAAAGTACACTGGCTTTGCTTTTAAGGTTGCTTAACAAAGTGAAAACAAGAACCTTCAAACTAGTGAAATCTTAGTCTTATGAAGCATGTGAATCAAGGTCCATTCACTGCTTCACCTGAAAGTCTAAACTGAATACTGGGAGTGTTTTTAAAAATGGTTTGAACAAAAAGAAAAGTAAACTGATAAACATATTTGTGAGCATGCTTGAAATGTCTCATTTTTTTCAGAGCATAGCATTTGAACTGCAAGGGTTTCCAGAGGAGTATGACTGAAAATGTAATATGATATCAAATCTCCATATTCCAAAATTGGAAAAAACATGGACATGAATGATTCTTTGATATCTCTTTATTATCTCTTTATTGGGTTGTGATTTTATCAACATTTAGGGGAGTTGAAACTTTTGTTTCAGGCATCATGAGCATGTGAGAACTTCTGATTACATTTGTAGAACTCATATATTTTTATGTGATTACTCAGAAAAGACTAACTAGGAAACCCTAAAGAAACAATTTATTAATTCTTTATTTATTACTGGGGCCTCTGTCATTTACTGTACTTCAGCCTACATGGGATACCTTTGAAATACATGCCCTCATCTGTATTAGGCAGAGAGCTGTCACAGGAGGTAAAAAATAAGATTATATGTTTTACATTTTGCAGGAAATCAGACTAATTGACTATAGTAGTACTCTGTGGCATTAATCTTCAGTTTGAAAAATCAGAAGTCAGATTTTTTAAGAAACCTCATATTGCATTATTTTTTTAATCAATATAATGGTTCTTGAATGCCCTTCAAAATGCTCAGCCCCGCATCTCATATGAAGGCAAGACTCTATCTGGCGGTGCCGATGGGTAGTGAGACAGAAATAACTGAAGACACATAAGGTAAGGGGGGAAGGGAAATCAGAGGTGAGATCAGAAAATAAAGTCTCTTAAAGGAAAACAACATTTTAGAAGAGGAAAAAACAACCTGAGACATTTTTTCGAGTGATGAAAAAAGAAACCATTTGAAAACAGATGTATCATCTGTGAGAAAAAAAAAGGCTCCAGGTCTAGAAAAGAAAGGATTCAAAAGCAATGTGAAAGAACATAAAGGATTTCAGGCCAAAATGGCTCTGATTCCTTTACAGAATGGATGCCTCAAACAGCCATTTGAATCTGTACATTTTGTAAGGAATTTAGCTGTCAAGGTCATCACGTAACGGAGGAGAAAAATCTAGGCTGTGCTTGAGGAGGAGATATAATCCTTCCTGGCACCTACAGAGACTTCTTGTCACCGCCCCACTGCACTGGGCGCACTTTTGACCCAAAATAGCAGTTTTGACCAACTGGCAGTTCCGTGTATTAGCACTGAATTTGATTACAGAAACACCAAGCCTTCTTTTCTGGGAGGAGGTGAGAGGCAAGGAATAAGGAGTTAGGTATTTTTATTTAAAGGTTGTCTGAACCCACTAATTTAACTCAAACTTTCACATATATCTTTGGTTAATAAACCTGCTTAGGAATTCCATGATATTTTTTTCCCCCTAATGGAAAATGCCTTTAAGTGAAACTGCTCAGCTCTGAAAAATAGATGAAATCAAGAAGAGTTGAAAAGGCAAGAAGAATAAAATAATGAAAAACTTTTTCATTTGATCACAACTATTATGATCTTATGATCAAATAAATCCAAATTTGGGTGACCTGGGGACAACTTGAACATGAACCAGCAGCATGATCTTGCAGTGATGGACATGAACCCCATGTTAAGATATGAGGACTGTCCAACAAAACTGGGTTTGCTTAGCCTGGGACAGCAAAGAATAATGGCGGGATCTAATTGCTGTCTGCTGCCACAGAATCAAATAAAAAGTCAGATCCTCTTCAAGTGAGGAGGGAATGAAGGCAAGTTTCAGCAAGGAAAAGTCAGCCTGGATATTTAGAAACTTGTTTACTCCTAAGGGTGCTTCACTCAGAGAAGCTGTGGAATCCCCACCTCCTGACTGCAGGGCAGGGCCCTGTGGGTGACCTGCTTTAACTGTGAAGTCTGACCTGCTTGGAGCAGGAGCCTGGACTGGGTCACTTGTAGATGTCACCAATAGCACCAGTTATTCAATGATACTTCAAGGAAACCCTCCCAACATTTTAAAAGCAAAGGAAAAGTCAAATTTATGCATCTATGATGTATAAAAAAATAAAATTAGAACCCTTTTTTAACATATAAGTAAAATTAAAATTTCTGATCCTTGTTTTTAATTTGAAAATTCTCACACAAAAATGTGTTAAAGAAAGCATTACATATTGTGGGGTTTTTTCTTCTTGACAAGCTTATCATGGAGATATCATTTCTTTCTAGATGTATTTCTTCACATTTATAATTAATTTTCATCTTACTGTTTTTATAGGGGGTTTTTTGTTAAAAGCAAAAATAAGGACCTGGATGGCAAAAGAATATTACCGGTTTTTGTGGCTGTTACGATGGATTATATATTTATCAAAACAACAAGAAAACTAAATCTCCTATAATCCACATTTTAAATACATCTGGAGGTATTAATATAACTCTAGGTGAAGTCTACATCAATTTGTACATGCACCTTTCCTTTGTGCACTTTAAATTACTGCAAATTTCCTGAATTTATCAGCAAACCAACATTTTCTCAGAGTTCACGTTTATATTGGAATTCTGGCCTGCAAAGAGCTTACAGAAGGCTACTACAAATGAAAGATTTTAGGGAAATAACCACAGAAAAGTGTTACTGGCAGGTGCTTACTCACAGTGAATTTTGAAGTCCTTGTACTGTCTGTCTTCAATTGCTACCACGTACAAAGCAGCTCGGTCTGGAAACATTAGCCCTCCAGGTTTCTGTTGATGAATTGTGGGGAAATGGATCTCGTAATCTATTCACCTGACAAAGACATCACATTTTGAACTGCACATACAAAAACCAGACAAGCACCCCCTTGCATGCCTTTATTGTTTTCCGTCAGATTGTCGCACCAGCTTTAACCTCAGCCACTCTTGCAGCCTGTGGCAATGTCATTAGATAGTGTCTAGCAAACTTTGCCAGCCAGCACTTAATCAAAAGCAAAGCTCTTTCACTGAGGTTCCCGTTGTTATCTCCTCGTTAAAGCCTAAGAAATGGCACTTGGAGATGTAACTGTGTCTTGTTATGGCGACAGTAGGGAAGGGAAAGCTTGTAGTCAGAAAATAAATGATGATTGCTCCAGCAAGGAGCACGACATGCAGAGCACCTACCAGCCACTTGTCTCGTGCGAAGATGACTGTGTTTAACATTGACTCATAGAACAGACAGTAACCCATCCACTCGCTGATGATGATGTCTACTTGATCCACAGGTAATTCAACTTCTTCCACTTTACCTTTAAATATTGTGATTACTGAAAAGAGAATCCAAAGAAATACGTTTCACATAATAAAACACCTGACTAAGTTCCTTTCTGGTGAATGTCAGGCTGACCTTTTCAATTTGATTCTCTTCTTGAATGCCTGTCGATAAGGGGTGACTCCATGTGACTCAATGCATTTCACACTTTTTAAAAACTAGTCAGAGTAAGTATAATAAATAGAATTTTTAGTATCAGTATAAAAGGAAGAAAAAACAACCCAAAATCCAAAGGCTAAACAAAAAACCCCACCATGTCTAAAAACAACAGAAAAACAATCCTTACCTGGTTACCTGTATGATCTCATTTTACAATGCCCTTTGGAATTTGGCAGATTTCTAGATCATTGACCAAGTAAGGCAAAGAATCCACTTAGAAGCCTTTAAACATCCCTGCAGGTTTACACATGAATGTTTAAATGGTGGGCTATATTTAGTTCAGTTGTAACAAATAATTTTGTTTTGAGACAACTACACAAGTCACCAATCATTCCTGCCTTTTTAAAAGATATATTTCCTATTTACAAATGTATTTTTAGCTTGTGCTAAACAATTTTCAGCTTGTATTTCTCTGCTGTTTATACTGTTTGTTGCAATGGATAAAGTCTCATTGGTCTGGATTCTTCCTTGACAAGGTAACAGATGCACTTGAAATTTAGGAATAAGGTGAATATTCTGCCTTCCATTACTAATTGATAAGATTACTCTTAATTAATGGCAATTTTTAATGATGGCAATTTTTATTGATGAAATGGTCAACATTCAGTTTCAGAAAAATTAAGGTAATTTAATTTAATTTAATTTAATTTAATTTAATTTAATTTAATTTAATTTAATTTAATTTAATTTAATTTAGCTAGAACTAGGTTAACTGGCTGAGTGTGGAAGTGTGGATTGAGCGATTTTTAGAACTCAGCCCAGGGAAAAGGAAGTTTTGTCTTTCCCAAATACATGCAGCACTAGTATTACTCTAACCAGATGTGGCCACTTCATTTGCATAGCAAATTTTTAATCCAGACTGGCAACCTGCCTGAAAAAGAGCAGAGTTTATTCTGCTCTTATTTAAACTCCTCTGCTGTTATTTAAACTCCTTTATTTCACAGTTAGTAATTCAACAGTTCATCTGTTGTTATACTGAAGACCCTTCAAGTCCATAAGCTCCAGCCACACGTTCTCTTTAGTTCTCTTTTCTCCCAAGAACTTTCCCTGCCACAATTCTTTTGGAGTGAATTTTAGCACTGTTGACAGCTGCCAGAGTGACACACCTGCAGACTTTGAAGCCCCCTGTTTACACCTAGAACAGTCACACTGTGAGCAGCAGCAGCAGCAGCAGCACAGGTTCCTCCCACCTCCCTTCACTTCATAAGGCATCATGTGGGAACAAACTGTGCTGTCCCCAGATGTATCTGTTCTGGAAACAGTGGGTTTTCTCCTGGTTCAGTCCCTTTTGCTGACTCTGCATTTCTTTAAACATTTAAGGGAGGGAGGGAAAATAAAAATTTCCATGAGCAACAAGATCCTTCGGCTCAGTAGCTGGCTGCATAGCAATAAAAGTGAATGTGGGTCAGTGTAGAGTGTGCAAGTGTAAATGTTGGTTCAGGTGTGCAGGCTGGAGACCAAACTGCAGTCAGGCAGACCGCTGAACCTGTCCTGCCGAGTCTCCTGCCAAAGGGAGGGGGCTCTGCTTCTTCCTCTGCGGTTTCCCAGTGACTTGCTCCTTGTGGAAACAGGAGGAAGAAGCAGAGATGACTACCTTCTGCACCCTCTGGAGTGCGCTGGAAATTTCTAATTTATTCTGACAACGGTCCCTTCACACACAATTCCTGTTGCTGGAAATCCAAATGCAAATTGATTTGTGGCGTGCTATTTGTGTCTCTAGCAGATGAAGGGCCATTCTGGGAACATACAGCCTCTGCATCCAACGTTCAGGACAACCAAGGAGGTCACGCCTCACTGCTTTAGTGCCTTATCCCTACTGTGGAGAAGAGTATTTTCTGGTCCTTTGCTTCCTTCCTTTCCTGAACCAAGAGTTGCATATGTTGTCTGGCCTCTTATATCCCACGCCACTGCTGTTTCACACCACAACACTTGAACACCATGATGTGCAATAAATATTCCTCCCAGAGAGCTCTAGGTTAGTCAGAAACTGCCAGTGACAGCAATAAAAATTAGAGCAGATCTGAACCAGAACAGAAATCCATTCCTGCGCATGTGTGGGCAGCGCATCAGTGCAGACACAGCTAAAAGTGGGGGCACTTGGTACGGCCCAGCCGTGACCTGCTCTGCAGCAAAGGCAAGCTCTTCACAAAAATGCACTTTTAAACAGGAGCTGTCTCACAGTCTCAGTTAAAAAAAGACTGATTTTTTAGGTTGTTACAAAGATATCTTGTATGCTGTGATTTGGAGGAGGACTGGAGGCATGAAATAGAACTTGTTGGGGATTATTTTGTGCTAAGGGCTTTCAGCAGCTTGGGGGTTACTTCTAGGTTTTTGTTGTTTTGGAAATTTCCTTAGCTTTCTTTTCAAGTAAAAAAGAAGCTTTATATGATATTTTTATTTTATGAATCGAACATTTTCATTTGTGTATGTATGTTGATAAGGTTTTGAAGTATTTTTTGAAGTTGGGAGTCAGAAATCTTAGTGAAAAATTTTTGCTTTAAACCTCGTTTCAATTTGAATGCCAGTATGTGTGTTTGTATGTCTATTTTGTTTAAGAGAGAAGGTGGAGTTCAAATGGCAGAATTAATTTGATAAGTTCATTTCTAATATAGGGTCTTCCTTCTGCCTTGCTAAACCCAACTGCCTCTTGATAAGTCCTATTTACTTCTGTAATCTCTGAGCCTAGAAATAAATGTAGAAGTAGCAGTAATTCTTATGAGGAATTGTTGTAGTGCCTAGAATGAGGTGTTAAATTTGGTATTTACATAAGTAAACTCTGGAAAACTACCATTTACATGTAAAATACACAAGATAAATAAATCAGAAAGAGCAAAACTGTTATCTTCTCTTTTTCCTGAAAAAAAAATTATATATGCCTTACTGTTGTCCAAGTGGTTGGCCTTGATAATTTTCTCTGAGTAGTCAGATATACTTGAGCATTCAATCTAGGAAAAAAAAAAAAAGAAAAGCAAGATAAAGAGCATTTTATCTATTAGAGAGGTCAGCTATGTGAACAAAAACAACATCTACTGAAGGCAGCGAAGACACTACAGAGCATGCAACCCTTGATAAAGAGTAAATCAAACCTGTGGAGAGGATCATAATTAATGATATCTTAATATTTAAATCGCAGTCTGTGTCTGAATTAAACTGGCTCCTGTAGAAAAGCTTGCTTTTAAAACTGTTGAAATGTGAAAGAAAAAAAGTTCTACCTACAAAATGTATGTAATTGATTCATTATATTATTTAATTTATTCCTGCTACTTCAGAATATTGCCTCCTCCCCCACAAAAATCTGCTGAATGGAATGAATTAGGATGGTACTACATTTCCATATGTATTTTAAAACAAAATACATTCAAACTTCGTGAATAATATTAAAATTCAAATATGCCAATCCTGGTCTATGCCAAGAATCAATTGTTTTCTACGTGAAAAATCTATAATCTTTAGCAAAGCTGCTATTCCAAAAGAATGCAGGCATTTTACACATAAAAAATGACTGAAATTTTCTCTTTACAAGAACATCCAGATCTGCATAGCTTTTCCTCTGACCAGTTCAGTGCTTTTTCTAGGAAAATAATTACAGGGTACCTCCAAGTTTTAGATTTGCCCTTAAACTTGGTAAAATCTGTGTACTAGCATAGAAGCATGTTTGCAATGACCTTTAACATCTTTTAGAGAAAAACTACATTCCATGAATCTCTCTGGGTTTTGTGCCCCTTGAAAATCATGAAGGCCAAAGTTGCTTGTAGTCACTGAATCAGTTCCTAATTCACCTCTTCCAAATTTGGCATTGAAAGGACGACATTACTTTGCATAATCCTTGTCTCTCTAATTCCCTTATGGGAATGTCAAATAGAACTATATTATCTCTAATGAAGTGGTTTATATATCCAGTGAATCCCATTTAATCTCTAAAAGCTAAATTGTGCCTGACCTCTGTGATAGCACTCACAGATGGCAGGACAGCGGATGCAAGGACACACAAATCCTTTATTGTTTCTATATTGTCCATGAAACAGACGTAATAGCAGTCATAATATCAATTCCAGTCCCCATGGGAACACAAGCCTTAATTCTGTTTAGCTTGCCTGTGGATGTAAACCACTCCTCAAAATGTCTGGCTCTATGTCTGAGCATAAACTAAAACTGGCTTGTGGGAAGGAATGCCTGAGTGCCAGTGCAGAGAGTCCAAGGAAGAAATCCCTTGGGGTGAGGGCCATCCTTTTGCTCCATCCAGCTTCTTCCCTTACTGTAAACTGTATAGACTGTATGCCCTATCTGTAGTTACTGCCCTTGTACTCATTTTCCCTGTCTTTATTCATATCTGTCTGACATTTCTAATTACACTGCCCCTTTTGGATGGTTTTTAAATAAAGAAAGCATATGTAGGTGTTTGGAGGTTGCTTTCCAACCCTTCTAAAGAAAAAGGTGCAAAGAAATAAAAAGTTGTCTCTCATGAATGATGACAAGTTTCCAAAAACCTGCTTCTTTCACAAAGAAGCAAAAGAATAAAAAACCCCAACACTTAAATGTTTCATGAAGGAATATGTATTTCAGAAAATAAACTTGCTTTAGGGTGGCTAAAGCTGTTCATCTGCATTTTGACTTGGACTTTATACTGTGGTTGAGTTTTATTTTAAAAAGCAACTCATTTCAGAAAAAAGAAAACTGAATTCTGTAGGTGAAGAAATAGAGGAAAAATCAGTGTTGTCAGGTTTTTTTCTCAGTTTTATTTCAAGTCAGTGATCTGCTCAAATCTGTCCTATTTTGCAAAGCATTTGGATTTAATGAAAAGTGCATGTTCCAGTAAAATAAGTCTTTACCTGAGTGCATAATCACAGAATCATATAATGGTTTGGGCTTGAAGGGACCTTCAAAGGATTGCCCTGATTCAAGTGAAGGACCCTGTCCTTGGCCATGTTGAAAATCATGAAGTTCACATAGGCCCACTCCTCAAGCCTGACAAGATTCCTCTGTGTGGCGTATTTTCCCTCAAGTATATCAGCTGCACAATGCAGTTTTGTGTCATCTGCAAACTTGCTGAGGGTGAACTCAATCCCACTCTCTATTGTCTTTAATGAAGATATTAAACAGTAGTGGTCCCAGCATGGACCCTTGAGTTGCTTCAGCTGTATCTGGTTCTGTGTGTGTATATTCACCTCTGCTTTCATTTTACTTCTCAGTCTTCAATCTACTGCTGCAAATGTCTCTCTTCTACTGCGGTCTCCTCCTGAAACAGTCACAAGATTCCCAGATTTCCCCTGGGCTGTCCTCATCACCACCCTTTTACACAAAGCAGATGACATCTAACATGAGCCTTCATTTTCTGTGTCTGTTTAACTCCTTCTTACCTGCACCGTCTTGTTTGTCTGAAAATACCACAGAATTCAGATAGTTCTACTGCAGGGATTGTCCTGAATTTTGTATGACTAAATGCAGCAGACGAACCAAGGCTTCAAGGGATATTTTATGTATTGCTGTGTCCCTCACTGACCCGTCCCAGCTGTGTGCCAATCCTGTCTCTACATTTCTTACAACAGATCCCCAGTTAGATGAACATCACCGCATGACACATTGTTACCCTCCCACAAGGGTTAGGGCTCAGAGCAGGTTTGAAGAAAGAAGAGAAAATGAGGGGGCTGGTTCTGTTCAGGTTGTAGAAGAGATCCCCCTCAATGTAAAAGCTATCTAAAAGTACCCCAAAAGGACTTGCAGGTAAAGCAAAGTCAAACTCCTTTCTGAAATGCACAGAGACAAGACAAAAGTCAGTAATCATGACCTGTGGCAAGGGAAATTCCTGCTGATTGTAGGCCCGGAATAGGTGCTGAGAGAGGATTTAGAGTCTCTGTCCTTGAAGATTTTTTCAAATTGGACTGGACATGTCCTTGGGCAACTTGATACATCTTTAAGTTAATGATTCTATGATTTACATCTCTTGAAGGCCCAGAGATCATTCTAGCATTTGGCTTAGGTAGTGGCAAGGAATAAATTCCGACAGTGAATAAGAAGGGGTAAGAAGAGCCAGAGTGGTGGATGAATTTGAACCCAAAGAGGGAAAGAGTGAGTAAGAGGAGAGTGATTTCTGTGGTCGAAAAACCAACACTCTGCATTTGTCAACAGCTCCCGCATCACGCTGTTTGAAAAATCACATCAAACTGTAGAGAAGAAACTGGAACATCGCAGCTCTATGTAATAACTCATGGCAAATGTTTGCTTTTTAAATGGAACACTCACAGTTTCCATTGGCACTCTTTGCCAACATGACCATAAATTCTCAATTTGACTGTAAGATTGCCACTGCTAGATCTCTGAAACAGCTGCTTGTCCAACACAAATCCACTCTGCAGCTTGCTGTGTACAGGGTTCACGGTGAGACAGCTCATCTGACAAGAAGGTTGAAATTCTTCGGCTGTAGCAGAAGAGTTTCACACCTAAGGGAGTTCCTCTGAGAGCTAAGTTCCATGGATAGCACACCCACCAGCTTCAGCGATGAACAGTCCAAGGGTGAGCTGGCACTGGTGTGTCCATGAGCTTTATAAAGGCCTGAGGTAAAGCCTGAGCTGTAAAGAAGTCCAAAGGAAAAAAAAACCCAAATACAACACCCCTG
>VXBT01005227.1:31948-66343 GCA_013400235.1 Oriolus oriolus | reverse complement strand
CAACAACAAACATGTGGAAAAGTATTTTCTTTTATTTGGTGAATTTTCTGCCAGTGAGCTGGCTCACTGTAGAATCAGATAAGCATCAGTGCCAGCACAAGGGAGGGAGGAAGACCATATGGCCAGGGATCTGAGAGATAGGAAGGTGGGAGCACAGCATCATCATCTTGTATATGCTTATACTTCTAGAGCACTGCAACATCTTTGCATGAGACCTGTATTTCTGCATCACAGAAAGCTGCGGGTTTATCCTCCCTGAGGCTTTGAGGTAATAAATTGTATTAATAAATAATACTTGATTCACAAGAAAACACATTCTAGCTGCCAGTCTCAGGCTTAAACTCTGAAACTTTTCCCAGCACCTTTTGATTTCAGCCATCTATCATTTCATGCTCTAGTCCGATATTCAGATGAGACACTCAGAAGTCACACTGGATTCTGAAAATATAAGCCTGAGAATTGAAATGGCGTTTCATGTATCATTACCAGTAATAAAGACACACAGTTTGGGTACTTAGTGACATCAGTGTCTTCAAATGCACAAATGTACCCAATTAAGTTTTAGTAAACAATTTTGTTGAAGAGAAGTGTACTGAGAAATAGTATCTATTTCCCCTTTTCCATGTTGCATTGTGTCTTCAGGGCAAACAGAAGTCCAAAGCAAATAGAAATTGCGTTTGTCATTTTAGAGTCAGTACAAATAAGTTTGAGTATACTTAGTAAGCAAATCTATGCTCTCCGTAATGACTTCTCTGCAGAGAACAGCACATTCATGCTCCTAAAGTTCAATGTATTTAAGGTAATCATTTCCTTCTGCCTCTGAAAAGTGTTATTGTTGGCACAGAAAACACGCACATGCTTTCTTGCACAATTTGCTGAGTTGTAATATGCAGGGAAAAGTGTATTAAGGAAATTTGTTTCCAAGACTACAAAGTTGCAGACCTTAAAAATTTAAAAAGCAAGATAGTTCCCTTAACCTCTCTGAGTAGGAGTGAGTCTCTTTAACATTTTTTTTCAGCCAAGAAGAAATGTGGATATGTACCAGATCACCAAAAGTTCCCCACATGAAAAGACATTACATCTCAATTTGGAAAAGGCACAGTAGTGCAAGTCATAGAATACAACAGAACTCCACTGAAGTCACTATAAACCAAGCCATAGATGAGCTTGGAGAGAAGAATTTCAAACCAAGACAAGTAAGAAAAGGTAAATCATGAAGCCAAATTCTCAGGCAAAATGCACCAACAAATTCAAAATGTGAGAGAAAGTCTTCTTACCCCATATACCTTCTTGGCTCCTGCCTTTGCAGCAAACATGGAGAGGATTCCCGTGCCACTTCCAACATCGAGGACAATCTTATCTTTAAAAACATGTTTATTGTGATACATTGAGTTTCTATAGGTTAATGTGCGCACTTCATCTTTTAACATTTCCTGTGATGAAAATAAAAGCATTGTGTCACCATTTGAAGTGCTTATATGCATTCCACAGTGCTGCTGAACGCATTCCCTTGCTATCATTTAAGCATTATTAATACACAACATGAAGGGTTTCTTAAGTACTTTGGGGTGCACACATTAAAGCAACTGTAAAATGCCAGCTACTTAGAGCTGAATTATTAAGAAGAAGCATGATGTCCCTTGTATGATTTTATTCTGCTATTTACTCTTACAATCGACAACCAGAATGTAATCTAACCACAGCACTGCTTTGGGAATAGACAGAAGCCATACAGAAATCCAAATGTTTCTTTCCACCTAAATCATGCACAACCCAGAGTCTCAGCAGAGGGACCTTCTGACCTTCCTCTTTGAACAGAAAAGAAATTGTTCCATAACTGTCCATGATGAGACAGCAGGCTTGCCCAACGTGAGGCAGAAGTCGATAGCAGAGCTTAGAAATCCCGCATAGTAAGGTCCTCCCTCACTGCTCTTCTGTCCACTCTCTTATCTGACCAGCTTCTGGAAGATATTAATGTATAACCTAGACCTCTATCTCACCACTTTAAGTTGTCATTGTTAGGTGCTGATTTTTGATGCACTGATAGCAGCAGTACATGCATTTTATTCCATGGATACCCTGCTTTCTCATGTATATATATCAGTCAAACTGTATCAATAAAGAGGACCCAGGTCAAGACCCAGGTGCCATTTTTAAGAGAAGTGTAGACCATTCAACACACACCTTAGTTTTCTGAAAATGCTTCTGTTATGTCTAGAAGGCTGAAGGTTTGCTTGTACTACTGCCTAATTTCATAGTTTAAGCAAGTAGACAAATGAGTTTTTCAGTTTCAGGATGAAAAGAATCAGTTCACTGCCCAGCAGTCTGAGGCAGTCACGAACTGGATTGTTAGACATATGAGCTGCTTACTTACCTGTCTTGGCAGGACACTATGTGTACTCAATAACTGCAGATGAATAAAGGGCTATTTTATCATCATAAAGCATGGTTTGGTATCAGGCAAAGAGCAGTCCATCCCTACTGGAAAGGTGTGAGTACACTCTCATGGAAACTGTTTCCACACATGTTAAGGACAAGAAGGTGACTGAGAGTGTTCAGCATGGATTTGGAGATGACTGATCACCTGGTATGTTTCTATAGTGAAATAATGGGCTTTGTGATCGAGGGAAGAGGAGTGGATGTTTTTTATCTTGAGTTTTTGCAAGATTTTCAACACTGTTTCCCATAATATCCTCCCTGAAAAATGGATGAAGTATGGACTACATAAATGGTCGGTGCAGTGGACTGAAAACTGACTGAACTGCTGCTCTCAAAATGTTGTAATGAGCAGCAGCTGTAATGAAGTCCATCTGGAGGCCAGTGTTTAGTGGTATCTCTCCAGAAGTCAGCACTGATGCCTTTTGGCCTGTTTTTTTCAGGTGGATTCCATCTTTTCCTAGTAGATGTCAGTCCTCAAAGAGGGTCCCATAGATATAAAGACTGAAAACTTGTCATTGACAGCAGCTGCACGAGCAATTGTGGACCTGTGGTAACACTTCTCCTCAAGTCCTTGTTTGCACTGTTAGAAATGAGGCAAAAATCCACCAGGCACACCTTGCTGTTCATCATCATCCCAGGAGCTGCCCAGTGACACCTGATATGGTCCAGCTCTCACTGGTGTTTATGTAGAAGAGCAGCAGGCTCTAAGGGCTGGTCTAAGGGATGGACAAATGTCAGCAGCCTCTCCACAATGTCCCAGATCCAAATGCCTTGGCAGAAGGTTTTGTCAGCAGATGGGGGCCTCTGTACCCTGCAGGTGAGAGCCTTTGGCAGCTATCACTTGTCACTTGCTCCCATTGCTTCTGCCTGGCTCAGAGCCAACTGATTCTGGAGGTTTGTTGGACAGAACTTCCTGCTCCTCACTTGCAAAGAAGACACTGACCCTATTCTGTGGCCAGAGATTTGTAAGTCGATCAAGAGCCTCCCTCCTGTTACCAGAAGTCACAAGTTTCCAGCCTTCAACATCAGAGGAGTCCCCACTTCCAAACCTGGTAGTACAGACTCTGACTGCCCCTCCTTTCAGTACAGTTGGGGTTTTAGGCTCTTATACCTTCAGTCTCTCAAAGAAGATCCAGTCAGTCTCTTCCTCATGTCCCCGATGCCTCAAAATCTGCCAGACTCCTCTAGCAGCTCCTTGTTGACACAGATCTTTTACCAGTGCAAACCTCCTGCAGGCAAGGAGGAAACCTCCAAATTCCCAGCCTCAGCAGTAAGTTCCCTGTGCTCCCTGAGACCTACATGGCTGTATCCTTCCATCAGGAGATCCATTCGGTTTAAGTTCTCTGACGTCTTCAAAATTTCTCCTAGGTCTCCTTCCCACTCAATTGTTTCTCTATCTTCCTCCATTCTTGGATTGAATTTCTGAATGCTACAGTGGCGAGATGTAACTGGCAGATAGAAATCTTACTTTTCTGTATACACCCCACAAACAATTACCAGAGTAATGGAAATAGATATTGTTCGCTGTGCTGCTTGTGAGGGGTGCACTGAGTCGTTTCACATTTGGTTTTTTGCATCCTGCTCTTAAAGATCCCATACTCTTGCATCACAAAAATATCAACAAGGCAAAGTATCAGTAACTTCTTTAGAACTCATCTATATTCAACTTTTTGATAGTAAACAGTCCATCAAGTATTTCAAATTCTTTCCAGGAGTGTGTTTAATGGAAGCAGTTTGGCTTAATGTTCCCATCAATGCAGCCTGTGCATTCAAATAACATGCCAGGAGTCAAGAAACTGCTTGGCTTCTCGTGTCAGCTGAGTAGCTGTTCTGCTGATGTCTGTGCTCAAACATGCAAGAGAACAAAATCCCCAATTCAGCAATCAGGGAGTGTCCATGGTTGTGGCTGGGCTGGTTTGCAGCCCTCATAAATGCACTGCACTGATGCTCTCATGAAGTTCACCACTGCACAGACGGCTACAATAAGCTCTGCAGAGAGCTCATATGTAAGGATCTAAGTGGGACAGAGGTTTTGAGTACAGGTCTCTAGAGAAGTGGGTGATGTCTTTGACACTCAAACAGATTACACAATTGTCTGAGGAAAGGCAGAGGAATATAATCATGAGCAAGTGGGAAAAGATAAGTAAGTAATAAATCAAAGAAATAATAATTATTATTACTATATTGTTAGTTATCTAACAGTTGCTGAAACAAAAACAAATATTACCTCATGAATTCCGAAGTGAGCATAGGAATCAAAGTAATAATCCCTCGATGTCATCTCTTCTGGGTTGATGAGCTTTGCCATCTTGCCTCGGCCCGGGCAGCTTGGTTGTAATGGAACATGTATGACAGACTGAACTGGCTTTGGAACAACAGTAGGCTGTGGAGGCTGGGATGGGATGGGGCAAACCTAGGAGAACATGGAATATTGTTATGAGGCATCATTAAAAGAAAATATTTCTCTCTCTGTCTAGCATAGTGATATTATTGTTAGTGGTACTCTTGTAACTATCTAGTAGATAACAAGTCCAAAGACAGCTGGTATATCATAAGTGAAATTTAGGCTGCCTTCTGCTCCCGGATCTTTAACATATTTGATGTCTTTGAAAATTTCCTTAATGGATTTTTCCTTACTGTTTCTCTGCAGATACCTAAATTAGAGCAGAGTAATGGCAAATTACTGGTGTTGGCTGAAGCAGGTTACTGCAAACATTGACACAAAGCAGTAAAGAGCTACGTTTTCTCCATTAGTGTCCTGTTCTGTCAAACTGCCACAGCTTTGTGAGAGGCAGGCTGCAATAAACAAATAGTTCCCCTGCAAAGAAGAGCTCATAATCAAAGGATTCCAGACACAGTGTTGCCAACAAGGGCGGGATTCACAATCGATTCTTAATTATCAGGTAAGGTACCTGTCTGTATTGATGAGCTAGGTCTGAGAAGGTTCACAATATCCGGAAGTCCCTGACCCTATCTGAAAGTCTCTCAGCATGTCCAGAGAGCACTGTAGGGAGCTGTGTGGCATGTGTGGTCCCTTAATGTAGTTTCCTATTGGGAGCTGCAGGAATTACATGTTTCCAACACACCATGGCCCCCAGCACTTAATTTTTTGTTGCACATTGTATCTCCAATACCAACATTCCGATAGACACAGAATGCTCACACTCCCTTAGCTCAGATTTGATACCCGTAGCACGTAAGACAGAAGATAAAATGTTTTTCAAATATGAGGTAAAAGAGACCCTGGTCCGGCCCATGCGTGTACCTACATCTTGAATCCTTAACATGAAGCAAAATGCTGAAAACTGAGAAAGAGTGAGCAATATGCTACAGCTTCAGCTATGCACTAAGTCACCTGCAAACTATGGGTCAACAACTTCATATATTAAGGTCAATCCTACTTAAAATACATCGTATCCTCTTGCACCATTTTTTTTTTTTTTAGATTCTGTAGTTTCCCAGTGGGAACCGGAGTTGCCTGAGCCTCTCCTCGCTACTCTCATAAAGTTCATGCTGTCTTCTGTAGCTTGGGACTGTGAGATATCAATCCCTTGTACTGTCTCTGAATAGCATCAATTAGCCTAGTTCTGTTTCCTTCAATTAAAAAAAAAAAAGGAAGAAGCCCCCACGTTTTCCACCCTTGTTCATTTGAGGATTTATATGTGTCATCTTTTGATAGTTTCTTTGATCCATCTGTTAAAAAATAAATACAAGTGGTTTATGTTCCTGTAACATTTTTCAGCCCCAAAAATACAGAAGTGCTTTATTTATAAGACTTTCCTATTTCTTGCACTTTTTACTTTATCACCTCACCCTGTTCACCTCACCTAGTTCACCTCCCACACAGAATGCACTTGCTCCCAATTGGTGTTTGTATTTCTGTCTGGTCTAGTTTCAAAAATGTCCATCTGCAGTAATTTCTCTTAAGACATTGCTTCACTGCCTGTTCATTGCAAGCAGTAAAACCTTGATAACTCATTCTGTCAAAGTGTTGATCTTAATATTCAACTCTTTCAAATATAATCCTGCTACTTTTAATTACATACTTGAGGTTATGCCTTAATTTTTTGTCCATTGGCATGCACCCTATGTAATTTTTGCAGTTACCTTTCTGAGTAGTCTTTTTCTTAGATGTATTTTTCTGCTGGATTACAAAGACTTAAACTGTAGGTGTTTGAAACTTTGTTTTAAAATAATATGAAATCTGTAAGGTCTTACGCTTTTCTCCTAAATCTTACCTTCTGCATCAATTTACAAGCAAAATACACAAGTTTATATGAATTGCCAAATAAAACAGTCACTGAATTCTGTTCCTGTCTTAGGTAAGAAGGTCTCCAGACACAAGATCATGCATCACAGGCAATTGCTCAAAAGCTATGTAATGGAGAAAAGTTTTATCAATTTTTGTAAATTAAACCAGGGAGGTTCTAGCATATCTGTTGCTGTCAAACTACACATTTAATGTGGTTTGCTGTATAACAGAGAGCATTTCCTACAGGAAAAGAGGCTGGTCTTGAAGGCAAATGTCCTGTCAGGATCTGAGGCAGTTATCAATGCTGCTCCTGGCTGCATGGAAGGGTCTAGACAAGGTTATGAGAACAAGGCTTATTCTGACTAAAGATGCAGAATGAAATTAAACCCTGCAATTTAGGCTAGGAAAGTTGTCCGAATTAATTTCTTTTCTGTAGAAGAATTAACATCATTATTTTCTAGCCTGCAACTGAATACTGCTACGCCCAAGGGGTGGGAAGATAACTTTTATTCAGCTACTGAGGCAGCATTGCACCTTTGACTGGCAGTACTTTTCAGATTTATCCAAACTACGTGCTCTCAACTGTGCATCTACATCTCCACCAGGAAGAACATATCCCACATAGCAGAAGAAGTAGAAGGCTATTAGTTCTGCTTCTCAGCTGCCTTAGTTTGTAGCCCAGCAGCCTGTGGTAAAACGTGTTGATGGTGGTTGTGTGACAACATTTGGCTCTGAATGACCATAGGTCATGCACTGTCCATCCTGTGCTGTGGGTATCACAGCTTAATGCAGCAGGGGCAATAGAAAACTGAATAGGGGTGGTGATCTCAGCCAGCAGCACTCTGTCACAGGGACCTTAGATCAGCTGCCTCATTTCTGTTTTAGGCACACTATCACAATGCAGACCTTCTGAATTAAAATGGTCTAAGTTTTGCAGCATCTGTAATACGTCCTGCTGACATTTCTGTGTGTAGCACTGTAATTCTGGAATTCCAAAAAAAAGTCACAATTATAAGAATAATTTTGTGAGTACGGCTCAGGAAATCCCTCTGTCAATAACTTGCCACAGACTCCATGAACAATTTCAGTCAAGAGTGACTTATGCCCTATGCCAACAAATATCTGGGGAAAACATAAACACAGTGGACAACAACAGAATAAAGAATTACAATGAAAGCTATTATTCGTATCAGAAACAATTACGTCTTCAGCTCTGAGATTGTAAACTAGAAACAACTATGCTTTTAGGGATATGATACAACTGCTTTAGGAGAAAACATGCTTTTAAGACAAAAGCTATCAAGGAAAGACAACTTCCCGTATTCTTCCCAGAACTGAAAAGAATCCTTGATGTGATTTACAAGCTTAGCAGATATATATAGCCTACATGAGGAACAACTCATCTTTTGAATAACACCTGAAAAGGCAAAGCATCTGGGCTGGGGGCAAGCCTCGCATCAATGTAAAGCATCTACAAAACTCTTTCTGCAGAACCCATGTTTGGATTCTGGCCAGCTGCACACAATTCCAGAACACTGGCTTGCTGCTGAGGCAGATGAAGTCTGAAAGAATGGAAGAAGCTGCTTCAGAATTCATTCTTCACTGTGAAAAACATGCAGCCCTCTATTTTTCCATCTCCCATTTGCTACTGAAGGTAGAGCTGGAGGGTCTGAAAGATCTGAGAAGCAATCTTTTTCTATCACTGCTTTGCATCTGAAATCCTACTCTTGTGTATATTTTAAACATTTAAATCAAAGGAAATGAGGGAAATGTTTCCTTAATTTTAAAAATTAAATAAAGTTTATTTCCTCTTTCTGTGTGGAGAAGGTTGGTGATCAAATATACTAGCACAGGACTGGTTTCTAGAAAAGCTTTGAATTCTCGCAAAAGACAAGATTCGTAACCCTCATTCCTTCTCAAAATCCCTCCACTCAACATCCTGATGTAGGTTTCTAAAACATATATAGGCACCTCAGTGACACCTCAGTGTGACTTCGAGATATACAGGGTTGCCCATGTGCATCAATGGGTACTGTTGAAGTGCTTCTTTGAAAACTGGACCTAATCCAACATGGACTGACAAGGCTGTCTGGGTGTACAACTCCCAAAATACAAAAGAGAACTGGGTATTCAAAAATCACACGCTATTTTTGAAAATTTGAGCCTTTTAGATATATCCATCTGTCTACAGAGAGACAAGATGGTGAAATATGCACAATTCATTTTTTAGGAGGTTTGTGACAAAAGCTGTGGTGTGTAGAGTAAAAATAAACTTGAATTTCAATTCTCCTTTCTTGATATTACTATGGAGACACCGGGCTGGAGGTTAAAATTCCAATCCTTGCAATACTGTTGTTCAAGCTGCAGTGTTTTATTCTTGACAAATTCTTAGTTATTTACAGCATTTTTATGACATTGAAGAGGTTAACTGCACCTTCTGCTGGGAAATGCTTAACCTTTCCTTCAAAAACTAATTCAGAATGGAATTATTTAAAATGATTCAATTTCAGCATTGTCTTCCCTTTAAACAAAAGGTTTTATCATATCTAAATACCGATTTTACTTATTTTTTGAGCCAGATAGCTTTCTATGTCAGAACTACTAGAACAGAATATGCCAAACACCATTTTCATTGGTCTGAAATTAATAATCAAGACCTCTGGTGTGCAAGAGATTATCAACTGATATGCAGTCACCATAGCAATTCCAACAATACAGCTTCTTCCTGCCGCAGATATAAAAGCATAGCCAAGTAGAAGTGGTATTTGATATCCTCCTGCCAAAATTTATGCTTCAACAAAAGCTTCTTGGCAGTCATCACGCAGGTTAAAACCTCCCTTGACTCCTTTATCTTGTATTGTTTTGAAGCCTTTGTCCAAGGCGTATCTTAAGTGATCTTTGGATAGAGCAAAGAATCTAATCCATTATCAGAGAAGTTTTAACCTGATTTTCTGAGGAAATGAAGCTTCTACAGTATCTTGCCTATGCCTCCCATTAATAGCTTCTGAGCTTGTCCAAGCCAGTCTGATCTGACAGAAGAGTGGAAATATCAAACACATTCATATTTCTGTACATTTCTTGAAAACCAGAAATTAGGTAGAAGGATAACCAATTCGATGATCCACTAAAATTGAAGCAGCGAGATTTCAGTTGTCAGGCTTTCTACCTGTTCTAGGTTTATTAAGCCACCTGGCTTGTGTTACACGTGCAATGTGTAGCCTCCAGACTTAACCACATTGGATGGTCAATAATGAAGGTGTCTGAAGAAGACTAGGCATTGCTCGGAACTAAACTAAGATCTGGGGGCATAAAGAGCACACACTTGCAGGAAACAAGGCTTTGTTAGCTCCTCTACCCACGAGAAAACCTTTCCATGCTAAGGACGGGAAGTTCACAAGGAATCCAAAATGGCAGGAAATCAAGGAGTTCCAACATTGAGCTGCAGAGAGATGTACGTGTTCGGGAACAAGGATATTATATATGCCTGTATTAGGTATATGCTTTCATGAACTAGGACCTTCGAAGACCAGTAAAGAACATTGGCTCAGTGGAAGCTTTGTGTTTTCTCAAAATCAGGATGAAACTCCCAATTCTTCAGCAGCTATAAATCTACTTTCTACTTGAAGAAAATCAGGCTCAGTCTGTTTTAAGTTGCACATAAGTATGGGTTGAATGCGAATGCAAATCTATCTAAACTTTAAAATGGAATCTAGTCAGACAGATTCTGTAAGAAAATTGGGAGAGAGAACTGATCCTTAAAATTGCTTGCTTTGAGGCTACCCCTTGTTCAGCCACTTCAAAGTGAAGCTCTGCTCTGAACTTTCAACATGGATTGTTTGAAATGCCAGATCAACCTGTCATGGAAAAATCTGTCCATTTGCTATCAGCAGGAAATTCACTGTCCTTTAAACAGACAAGCATATCTTAGAGTTTATTACAACTGTGACATCATATCCCCAAGTAATGGTGATAGTAAAAATATTGTGAAAACACTGGCGCGTGTTCTGAATTTAGAATAAAGCCTCTGTCCAGGACAACTGAGACTGATCAGTCATACAAGGAATTAGATGTCCAAATCCCCAAAAAGTCAAAGATGCAAGCTGGTCTTCAGTGTGATAAAGGTGTGGTCAGCATACTTAGGCTGCAGCAGAAATAACACCGAGTAGCAAAATGGAATGAAAAGATCACAGCGGTTTGCAAAGTTGTTACTCACTTCACAGAAGCTAAAAAGAAATTTGGACAAGTAAATGCAATATAGGTGCTGTGATACCTTTATGGATGTGGCCTAGGGTACTTCACACTGTCAAGATTTTTAATGGGGACTGTCTGCTGGGTAAAGGCCAGAATTTTCTTAGTGACAGGTCACAAAACAAGCAATCAAATTACCAGTATTCCTGGGTATACAGGAATAATTCTTCTCCCTAACAGAGGTTAAGCACTGAAACAAATGCTTACAGAGTCTGTGGTGTCTCCAACCGTGTAGATTGCAAAACTCAGCTGGAGAATATCCCTTAATAGCCTTTATAGCTATCTTTTATCTGAGCAAGGTGCTGGACTAGATGGCCTCCAGAGGTCCTTTCCACACATATTATTCTGTGATATTAAGACACAGACAGTTATATTTGCACTATGCAGGAGATATAGGTGGCAAGGTTCATAAATCTGAGCCTAGTGCAAATTATGAGGTAGGTTATAAATTTGGGTTAATAGACTTGTACACACAATAAGAACAGAACCTGCTTTCATGAGATAAAAGAATGCACACTATAAGAAGATGAGGGCATGTCACTCAGGAACGAAAACCTTCTAAAGCCACATGTAATGGAACAGAAATGAGATTATAGGAAATCAGTTGACAAAATTTAAGGACAGGAATGATATTAAGTATCTGTACTATTTATAAATGTGTGAGCAGTTCTAGATTGTTCTGTGTGCCAGTGCATGTAATTAAAATGCTCTTTATCCAGTCTGCTCTCATGACTGCTTAGTACACGGTGCCATCGGGAACAAAAACAGTGACAAGTTACAGATGTTGACATTTAATTGAACTTGTGCTACTTTTCATAAAGATGCAGATTTTGCAATGCATGTAGGGTAGAATGTCCCATGCAGGGCATGAGAAGTCCTAGTTCAGCACAGAACAAAAGGAAAATATGAGACAAATGTATTAGTATTAACAGAAATTTATTCTTTGCTAAGCACCTTATGGAAGGATAGCAAAGCATTATTTCAAAAGTGCTGAGAGGCACCTTTCCTTAGGAGAAGGCTGCATTTTGATTATCTTTGGCATTTGATAGATCTAATGTCTATTATTATTTTAGATTTAATATCACAGCAACACTTCCTTGGTTTGCAAGATCCCTGATAGGTGGAACAGCTGGAGAAATGCTTTGCGTTTTCACCTGTATTCTGTGGTGCTGAGCAGATGGTCTGCCAGTAGACTCTGCTGCCCATCTGTTTGTTTGGAGCCCCTTGAGCCTCATTAGGAGTGAGGTAAGTTGCACAGTGAGGAGGTTCTCATGTGCTGGCTGAAGTCTCAAACCCGCTTCTATCACAGCCAGGGTTTCACAGCTTCAGCTCAGCGGGGGATTGTGTTTTAGAAGAGTTGTCCTCTGGTGGATAATACCAAAAGTGAACTACACTTGGCAGATGGCTAAATTCATTCTTCTTTTCATAGGGCAGAGACTAATCTAACTGCTATCAATAATCTGGAAACGGATCTTCACGGACAACCATGCTGTTCCCTCCACATACGCAGCATATGGATTTGTTGTAGTTTAATGGTCTCTGCCACGTAAGTCAAGAATCAGAAAGCTGAAGAATTAAATAAAGGAGAACTGTAGATAAATAAAGAAAGCTGTGATGATTCGTGGCTAGATGTCCTGTGGTTTTCTTTCCATGTTTCACCATAATCAGGAATGGAAGAGGTGGATATATTCAAGCATGCCAGTTATTTTGACACAAGATTGATGCCCATAAGTAAATCTGTCAGGCTGAGAAATACAGGCTAGGCCACCAGGGCTAAGTGTTTTTGAGAGACATTCCAGACTTCTTAGCTTTTTCCTGACTCAGTACCATATATCAGGACTACTAGGAAAAGCATGCTTTCTAACAAAGCTCTTCTGCATATAGTGTCTTGCTAAGACGTACGAGCTTTTTTTGTTGGTTTATGTTGCAGCAGCCTTTCTGCTCCTTTCCAGAATCCAGTCTGAAATGTTGACACTGGTGTGTGGACCACAGAGCAGCACATCAGCGGCTTCACAAAGCCATTGTCTCTTGCAGGTTGAAGTTTCTGGACTTATACAGATTTACAGCTATGTCTGACTTGGTAACACTGCAAGTCCCTGCTTTCTGCTGCAGCATCCTGACCTTTTTCAAGAATTCATGAAAGGAAAATAAAACCAAAAGATGAAAAAAAAAATCCTTCCTACCTTCCTGTCATATTAAGCCTCTCCTTTTCTGACTAACGAAGATGAGAATTCCATTTCATTTCATTTCATTTCATTTCATTTCATTTCATTTCATTCTTTATTCATTTGGTAGAAGATGACTTGGTAGTGAAAAACAGAAAGGTGCCTTAATGCGTGGTCCCCAGCCTATCAATGTTGACTGTGTGAAATTCTGATATCATCATGGGAATTTAAAATTTGGAACTGAGGTCAACTGTGAGAGTTAAGATTGGTATTGAAAACCATATGTTACATAACTGGTATCACTTCTATCAAAATTTGAAGTGCACCTAATACCTAAAATAGCCAATAAAGGCCAGGGAACACTTAAATTGACTGATCACCATGGAATACTCTTCCTCTTCCACCCAATTATCCAGAAAAAACAATCAGTAGGTATAAACTATGTTGTATGTTCTCCTGCAACAAATTTTCCTTCTGAGATGTCTGGGTTTTACGAGTTTTGACAGATCTCTTGCCTTTAAAGTGCTACATCCAAAACTCTTTAGAACAAAAGAAATCAAGATGCACAGATATAAGAAGGGGAAAGAGCCTGTTGTTCTGACAGAACTATGAGAGGCTTAGTTTTTGTGGTTGTTCAGAGGGAAGGTTTGATACATGACTACTGGCTGTCTATTGTTGAAACTGGAAAGAGGAAAAGCTGATAACACAATTTTCCATTTGAATTAGGCTACAGCCTCTGGGAAATAAAGAGCTTTTCCAAGTTTAATGTCAGTTTATTTCTGATTTGCCTTTCAGGGAGTTACACAAGGGAAAGAAGTATCTCTGCATTAATAAAATGCATCAGGTCTTCCAGATGATTTTAAAATATCGGTCTCAAACTAAAAGAATCTAAAAATAAGCCATATCAATTTCTGTTCTGGGCATTCATTACAGAGTCACCTCTATATTTGGCAGTGATAATTGTTAGTATTATGTGCTTACTAATTGCACTGATACTGATATTTGATGTCACACCTGGCCTGACAGGGCAAGCACTTCTATGCCATCAACAAGTAGCACACAGCTATGGAGTGCTGTTCAGGGACTGAACTCCCCCTACCATTTCCAAGACCCATTCAGGCCGGCAGGACAGAGCAAGAAGGTTGCAAAAGTGTCATATTGGTTGAACAGCACTAGTTTAAACTACTGCTGTGAAGTCTTTCCCTTCCCCTTGTATACTGCAATACAAGTAGTCAAATTGCACCAGCCTTGCCTCATTTTTTCAGACAGGGTAGAAGCACACTCAGTTTTATGCGTGGCTGAGTGGAGTCTCCAAGACCTGTGAATCCAGCACTGGTTCCAGGGCGGCTGGGTACTGTGAGGGAGTAGCTGGAACAAGGGTAAGTGGTTCTTCTTGTGTGCACATGAACAATGTTCAAGGTTGCTGGTGAGTCATGTTCCCTGCTGCTTGGGCTGATTTGGCTCTATGCAATCACACAGAATGAAGAAATCATTCCATGCTATGTTTCCCTGGGAGTAGCTCAAAGCCTATATCATTATTTAGAAAGTCACGACTCAGCTCCTTTTCCTCCTGTAATGTGGGGCTCAGTACATAATGAGCCAGTTTTCTAGGGCTGCCTTTGCACAAACTTGGACGAGCTGGAAGGAGGATCGAGGGCTCTCATTGCTCTGTCCTTGTCAGCTCCTTCCTTCTGCATGCAACAGAGAGGACTCATCAGTGTTGCCTTAATACTTCTTTTCTACAGTATAAGTCACAGTGTAAATTGACTTAAAGGCTGCCCTTGCATTTCTCTGTGGAGTCCAATGTTCAGTGTGCAAGGCTCTTACAGAAAAAGGCTCCATAATGTGTGTTGGGTCACCCAGGTAAGCTGATGCAATGCCACATGAATTCTGAATTACAGACAATTTATCATCACGTCTATGAAACCATGAATGGTGCATAAGGATCTATAGTCAGAGCACTAGGGGCCTGTTAACAGATGGTAATTAGTTCTATTTTAAGGATGGCTAGGCAAGTCAGCTCTTTTTGTGACAAGAAAAAAATAAGGACAAGGTCATCTTCTGAGGCATGAAACCATAGCAGTTGTTTTCACTTTGTGATCAGCTATAACCCAGGGAAGACATGCTCCTGTTATCTGGAAGCAGTACACAGAAATGTAAATGCAACTGAAGGTTTTTATTGATTTCAAGTGAAGAGAGATATTCATGTGCCAGATTACTTTAAAACGCCTTGCATCACAAGGCACAGCTTGTTGTAGAAATAGCAACAGAAGTTATAGAAGGATGAACTGAAAATATCAAAGTTGAATGCAGCGAAGAGGAAGAGCTTGTTGCAGATCATTGCATGAAGAGTTATGAAGATACAAAGCCAGAGAAGTGTGAACCTTCCATTGTGATTTTCTTACTGGTTTTTACTATCATTGCTGCTGCATAAGTGCCTACCTTGCTGAACAGGCAAGGAAACGGAAATGAATGGAAAGGAAACAAAAAGGACTGAGTACTTCTACTTTATATCACCCTGGCAAGTCCATGAAAATCTGTTGAGGAAAGGTCACGGGGAGTTGGAGCCTCCATTATCAATGCTCACAGTACCTTTCTTGTAGGAAAAGTAGCTGTATCACTGAATGGCCTCTTCCCCTCCCCAGCATCATCTTGACTGACTCTTTAGTGACAAAGAACAAGAACCAGAAAATGCTAATCAACTATAAAACCAGTTATTTTTAGGCCTTTTCTCAGTATCAGGCAGTAAGCTGAACTTCACATGAAAAAGTAGAGCTCCACTATTTTTAGAGGCTAATTATTAACAAAAATAACCAGAGTATTCTATCTGTACAAATTATTTTCTTAAATTAGCAGAAAATTTAATGGAAGCTCTCCTCTGCTTAGAAAATTTCTAACGCACTGATCTCTGAAAGTCACTTTGCAGCTGATATACCAGTCTTCTCTTCCCCTCTCACTGAGTTTCAGCTGTTTCACAACAGCTCTATAGGAAGTTGTTTAGGAAGACATTATATTCTGTAGGCTTTGCTGAGCCTTAGTATGGAGGAGGAAAAATATCCAACTGACCACTTACTCCATGTCCTAGCCAAGCTTTTGATCTACACTCAACGTAGTTTCAGATGTACTTCAGCTCTAGAGCAGGTCTCTGCCTAAGAAGTGTCCAGGTTTATTACTTCTTACCCTCTGCAAGATAAGTGAGGACAGAAAGAACAAGACTGAGAAATGGCAGTTCCTGAGCTGAAGTGCCTGAGAAAATCAGCACAGTGACTTACAATTCAGTGCTGCTTCAGAACTACCAGCAAACAGGCACCAACATCAACTAGAAGTCCCACGTTTGGCACTTTCATTTGTCAACTGGCAAAAACCAACATTTCCCTGCACAGAGCAATGACACCCTGCTGCTTCCTTTGGAGCTGGAGCTCACTGGATCTTAGTATGTTATAGCACAGACTTTCTTTTCATCACCTGTCAGGTTTTTTGTCCTTTGTGTTGGTGTTAAGTCCATGTCACTCTGTGATCTTGAAGGAATCAGCCATTTCTTGGTGTGGGTTATCAGAATTTTGCGTCCTTTTGTGACAGATGAAACCCCTAGAGGTGGAATGTGACTCTCTGAATCAACACTTAGGATGGAAGATGGCTCACTGAAGATGGGCAAGGATGAAGTGCCCGTGAAACTCAGGGAATAATGCAGCTGCCCACAGCTGTTGCAAAGAAGCTGATTTTGAGCAAATCAGCTGGTAGTTCAAATGTTTCTCCCTGAGTTCATTGAAAGAACATGAACACCTCCCTGAGTTAGCCAGACTTGCACAGGGGACTGGGACTACACAACCCAACAGAAAGTACCAAAGTTGAAAAACTGACAGAATAATTTCAGTGAGAGCAGTGGGGTTGACCTGCGCTTCAACTCACATTATCCTGCCCAGTAATTGGGGACACCCAGCGTTATGACTGTGAACATATTACAAAAACACATTTCTATTAAGATTTAACTGCAATTGCAGTTCTTATATTTTTCTAAGTTAAACTTTTGTTTATGTTCTATTTTCAGTGTATTTTGTGTCCCTCTGCTAAATCAGAAATCCCATATAATGTCAACTGTCTTCAAAAGAGACATTAATAAGACATTTGATATTTAACATTACATCTTCCATGCAGGAATTTCTAGAAGAAACTGATCAAAATCATACTGAACTCTGATGCCTGTTGGCAGTTACTATTTTCCTTTGTAGTTATTAGAATACAACTCTTGTGATGACATTCAAAGCTTTATTTTTTTTTCTCAGATGAGAAGGGTCCAACTGCAGTTAAATCACTGGGGAGAAAACTGGTGGAAAGCCATTTTAGCTTGTGCTCAGGATCCCCAGCTGCTAAAACTAAGTCAGTAGCTTTCTGGCTTCACAAACATGGTTAAGTCTATGGAAGGAGGAAAATTTGGACTCTGCTCTCTCTCAGGCACCTGAAGTTCAGGAAGACACTTCCTCTTCAGATTTACGATGAAGAGCGCATCTTCTCTTCTCCCTCCAGGAGTGAGACTGTGTGAATTTTATACTGACTGGTTTCAGGTTAGTTAAAATATTACAAACAAACAACCCTGAGCCACCTCCATTGCTATTCACAAAGGGGCTGTCTCCATCCTGGCTTTTGCTGTTATAATTTGCCTTCCCTTTCTTGTTGCTGCCATTTTCATAAGGGATTGGCAGCACTTTCCCTTTGTGTCTCAGCACTTCTCTTGATGCTGATTCATAAGGCAGCATATGTTATTTTGAGATGAGAGTGGGTACAAGCTTGGCTAAGACAGCATGGAAATCCTTGCCCGACTTATGGACACAAAGCACAATGCTTTGTCCACAAAACACAACCTGTGACTGTCCTGACAGTTGTCAATTCCTCTTTTGCAACAAGCAAATGCTGCTTGCACTGTACTGTGTCAGCTGGAGCTGAATCCTTCCTGCACGTCCCAGTCATGCAAGGACAGTCTGCATCCTGCTCCCCCATTTCTGTTGTCGCCCTTTCATGCTTTTCTGTTGACATCCTTCCTGGATTCTCATTGTTTCTTGTTGTGTGAAAAGATCTGGCTCTGCCAAGAGCATCCACAGGAGCAGCTGGGTAACAAGACGTCCTTGTCACGCATGAGTGGTTCATCCTTCCCTTTACTTAGGCAGTAATAGAGAAGTAATACAGATGATTGGTGTAGAATCACTACAGACTGAAGAAGTGGCTCCACTTAGGAAAGCTGTAGAGCAAAAAGGAAATGACTAGCGACAACAAGAGCAGAACATGTAACTGACAGTAGTAAGATCTGTATAACTGGGCTTCTGTTCAAATTAGTCTTACATTGATGCTATGTAAATAGGTTGATCAGTGTGAAGACTGATGTTTTCTGATCAAAGTGCTTCTGACCTGTGAATTTCACTGATTCATGCGACTTTTCTTAACCTGAAAAGCTCAGAGAGCAAATCTTAGCCTTAGAAATGTTTTTACTATTCACAGTTGTGAAGAAATCTTGAAAAGACTGAGTAAAAGTTTCTGGGTACAGAAAGGCCTATAAAAGCAACACATTGACGCAGATTCAGTGTCTTTTTTTAGCCAGTCTTATCACCTTTCCACGTATAAGGTTGGCGTTATTGTTCTTTAGCCACAGTATGGGCACAGCACGATGTACAGCAACGCAAAATTCTTTGTTGCACCAACCCTATCTGTGTTCCGATGGCAGAACAGACCTTCAGTTTTTCTTGTCTTTTGATGTGCTGTTGTACTGCCCTAAAAACCCCTAAAATTAAAAAAAACAAACATAAAAGCCAAAAAAAGCTGTGACTTTCTTAAGATAACTTGGAGTTAAAGGATAAGACTGAAAGTTTCACTTGCTGGTTATTTGAATGTTAACATGATCTCAGAAACTGGAAGAAAAAGAACAGAGAAATAACAGAAGTAAAAATAGTGTTTCAATTCAAGGTGATTCAAGGTTTTATTGACACAGAGTGCTTTTTTTTTTTCCTTTTTGGAACATATCAAGCTTCATGGGATCCTGTTTCTTTAAATATTTCTCCTGTTCATGGAATGATTGGCAGCTGAGTGGGATAGAGGAGGAGAAGAAGCATCAGCTCTCAATTCTGAACTGGCTGCACATTCAGAATTAATGGGGAGGGAGAGCTTTCTGACAAGGAAAAGATTTTGAAAATGTGAAAAACACAGACAAAAAATAGGACTTTTCACAGACATATAAATCAGGAGAGTATGCTCTCAGTACTGTCATACAAATCAAAAACCACTGTGTTTGGTCTGTTAATATAACTGAAGTTTGGCTACCAAACCACCCTAGGCTCTGTCTAGGATCAATAGAACGAAAAAGGTTTCTTTAAAGTACAGTTTGAGATGGGCAGAGCTGCCTTTCAGAGGTGTTTGTCTCTGCTGCTTAGACAGGACAAGCAGGCCAGCAGCTCAGATACCCTATTAAAGCATTTGAATTTATGTGAGCAGATTCCAGATCCTAGTTGATCCATTCAAAATAAATTAATAACAACAGAAAAGAATAAAGATTTGTTGATTCAATGATAGAGAACATTAGGACTCTATCCAGTGTGTTGCGCATATTTCTTAAAATATCATGGAAAACAAATTACTGGCATCGAGAAGATCCCAAAAAAAAAGGCTTGTAAAAATGTTTGGGGTGTTTTTTTGCTTTGGTTTGGGGTTTTTTTGCGGGTTTTGTTTTTTATTTTTGAGCCACTGAATCCCTGGAGGTAAAATCATTCAGCACCACATTAAAAAAAAGTGCTTATTTTTCTCCTTTTACTGACAACACAGTAATTTTCAGCAGAACTCTGAAGCGTGTTGCAAGTTAGAGGAATGCAATGTTCTGCCACCAGCAGCAGGACACACAAATTGTATCCCTTGAACAATAATGTTTCTTTTGAAGACCATGCCATGGAGAAAGATCTGAATGGTTTAAAGCTGAAGGAAGAACAATGGAAACTGACAACAGCATCTCCCCTAACTCCTTAAGAAATCCCAAACAAATCTTTATTTAACCTAGGATTTCTCATTAAAACCAGATAATTAAGGAGGATTTTGATTTTAAATTGATGTCGGAGACAGCAAAGTCATATCCAGCAGTCAAAAAACTAAAACTAACGCAAAGTGAAAAAAGCTAAATATATAACTGTTGCCTAGCACATTAAGTTAATTGACTTGACTTCCTTTGTTCTGTACAGTCTGTACAATCCAGTGACTGTAATAAATCATTGGTCCTTTTCATTTTATTGAGACCTCAGTTCATCAGGTATAAAAAACACCACAGTGAATAGAAATGTGAACATACTCAGCATTTCACAGGATTAAATGTTTGAGAAAAAACAGAGACTGTGTTCCTTTGTTATAGATTCCTAAATTTACCAGATTTTAAAATATCAGCAAAAGAAAGCAGACAACTGTGATGTGTGAAATAGACATATAAAACACTTAGATTTCCAATTTTATTTATATGTTGTGTTTGATTTCACAGAATCACGGAACAGTTGAGGTTGAAAGGGACCTCTGGAGGTCATCTGGTCCAACCTCTACATTCAAGCAGTAACACCTCAGGCCAGTTGGGTACGTGTGTCCAGATGGCTTTTCATTATCTCCATGGAGAGAGACTCCACAATCAACCTGGGCAATCTGTGCCAGTGCTCAGTCATCCTTGCAGTAAAACAGTATTTCCTGGTTTTCAGATGGAACCTCATATGTTTTAGCTTGTGCCCATTGCCTCTGATCCTGTCATGGGGCACCACTGAACTGAGCCTGGGTCCATTGTAGAATCATGGCACGGCTTTGGTTACAAGGACCTTAATCATCTTGTCCACCCCACTCCGCCGTGGGCAGCGACACCTTCCACTAGACCAAGCTGCTCAGAGTGCCATCCATGCACCTGCATAAGCACCAGCACACTTTAAGCTGGAATAGCCAATGACTTGGGAGGCCTGGGGTCCAGGCAGGGCTCCCTGGGCAGAGGGTCTGTCCTGGTACGAGTGGGGGGACTTGAGAACGTGAAGCACATAAGGGACAAGTGCGCGAGCGCTGCATATTTGCAACAAGCACCAAGCTGGACCAGCTGGCAAGTGCGGGACCCTGTGGGGCAGGCAAGGGAGCCCAGGATCCAGGTGGGGACCTCTATGAGCTATGAGATGTGTAGATGTTAGAGAATTTAAGAAAACAAGACCAATTATATTTAATTGCTGAATCAAAGGTGTGAGTGCTTGGAAGCAATCTAAACTCAAAAAGACAAATATATTTAAATGCTCCCTTTTCTGCACTGGGAGCTTGTATTCCTAACAGCTTACCAAGTTAGTTGAATTTAAACTTACATCAGCTTGGCTGGTGCTATATCTAAAATATGAGATTGGTTTTGAACTTGGAATGGAAGGGTGCATCTTCCTGTGATTCTCCACAACTAAACTGAATTTTGTCACAATACCCATACAGAGGAACACAGTGAATACAAAGGATGTAAAGAGATATGAAGCTAGGACTTTTCCATGAAACTGCTGCTTTAAACACAGAGTTTCTCTATCAACAGATAAATGTATATGTGTACATATATATATACATATATATATACACAAATATTTGATGAGGTATAAGACTTTAACCAGGATTTTATCAATTTACAGTGTATGAGCCCACATAGGCATAGCTGTGTCTTCTCTGACACAGTTTTAATAAGACTAACATGGTTGCATAAAGAAATGAAAGTCATGGCACAATATCCAGTTTGAATTTTATGTAAATACAAAACATTGCATGTAAATGTATGCACACACATATATCTAGTAAAGAATTTTGTAAGCAAGCATATTACAAATGATAACAATGTCAAGGCAGTTATTGAATTATTAAATAGCATAGTCCTGCTCACTCAGAATTAGGGTTATGTATCACATTTGCATTTTAGTTCTAAGATGGGGAGTTTCTTGATTTGGAATAGTGTCAGAGAAGAAACTGTTGTGTGACTGATACCTTACAGTAATTCATTAATTATCAGATGCTGGAACTACACTGGGTATCAACATTTCTTTTAATGGTGATGTTATTTTATAACCATGTTGAAGCAGCTAATTCAATTTAAATCTGAAGTTTCAAACACCTGTGTAAAGGACAGCTTCTCCTAAGTCTTCCTGCTGGTTTCAGCTGGGACAGAGTTCATTTTCTTAGTAGTTGGCACAGTGCTGTGTTTTGGATTTAGAGAACAGTTCTGTTGACACATTGATGTTTTGGTTGTTGCTGAGCAGCGCTTGCTCTAAGCCAAGAACTTCTCAGTGTCTCATGCTCTGTCAGTGAGCAGGTGCACAAGAAGCTGGGAGGAAGCACGGCTGGGATGGCTGACCCCAACTGGCTGAAGGATATTCCACTGAACATCATGCTCAGTGTATAAACTGGGGTGAGAGGGCTGGGAGCCGCTGATTGCTGCTCAGGGATAGGCTGGGCATCAGTCTGTGGTCAGAAACTATATTGTGCATCACTTTTTTGTCCCTCCCTCTACATTTTATTAAAATTATTATTATTATTAGTAGTAGTATTAATAGCACTGTTGTTATTATTGTATTTCAAATTCTTTCAATTATTAAACTCTTCTTAGCTCATGAGTTTTAATTATTTTTTTTCCCTCCTGATTCTCCTCCCCACCTCCCTGGGGAAGAAAGGGAGTGAAGGAGCAGCTGTGTGGTAGTTAGTCGCCAACTGGGGTTAAACCATGACAGGCTGTTTAGTAATGGACAAAGAAATAATAATCCTTCTGCAGACTACAAAGGCAATCTTGTGTATTTCTGAGACTAGTCCCCATTTATAGCAAGGACAACATATATATTCTTAACCTCTCTGTAAATTTAGCCTAATGAACTACACTTGTTCACATTTGGCCATTAAATGTTATCTGGTATTAGTTTACCTAGTGTGAGAAATTTCATTGGAAGAGACTGAGATTAATAACCTGTCAGTCTCAGGCTTGGTAATATATTTTTTCCCAGGAGGGCTGTGAATGCCACAATTGACTTCAATGTGTTTTCAGCAGTTATTTAAGAAAATGGATATGTATCTAACATTCAGAACACAGATAATATCTCCAGTTTCAGCAGAATTACTCCTGCTTCATATTATCCAAGGTAGATGAGGAGTGTTTTTAAATACCCTGCTGGTATGGACGTGATTCTACAATAAATAATCATGCTGAGTGCTACTGACACACATGAGCAAACCAGTGTGTTCAGCATTTCTTGCATTATTAATCAAACATTTACTGAAATGTTCAAAGATCTTCAGTGATTTATGTTAACTACAGTGGGTTCTGAACCACACCTGTTAAAAAGATATCTGCATAGTATATTTCAAAAGCAGCAATTGATAGTCGTGTTGATATAAATCAGGCTTTTGTAGTTTTGGGTTAACGATCAAATAAGCTTTTGGTGTCTTACACCCATCTTTTAGACACAGTTAAGAAAGAGATACAAAAAGTACGCTCCTAACATTTTTATACAATCACGAAACAGAATGATGAAAACTCTATTCTTGAGCAAAACCACTGGTGATTCATCCTTTTAAATACAATTTTATATATAGACGTGAGCTGGTTTTGAATCTATATAAATCAAAAATAATTCTGCTGAAACTGATGGATTTACATGAGGGTAAACCTGTCCTGAGCTTAAAATGCCTTTGTTTTCTCGTAGGCATGGTTAGAATACTCAGTTTTACCAGGTGGAGATAGGTCTTGCAAACATAAATACTTTTGCCTTCCCTTCTACAAAGCAACAAAGACATATGTTATGAGCACTAAGGAGCATTATTGGTTTTCTGCTGAGAAAGGAACAGACCTAAAAAGATAGGAAGACGGCACAGAGATGTTTTTTCTTCAATAAAATAGTGGTATTGAGGCTATGAGAACAGTTCCACATTTTCATGAAAATCTCACAGTAATAAGTGCAAGTACCTTCTTTACTTAAAATCCTTATCTATCTTTGCCTCCTATTAAGTTTATCTGACTAAAAAAAATTCTCTTAGAACAGCAGGACAGAAATTGAATGTCAAATATGGAGAAAACAGAAATAAAAACCCATTGCCCTAGCTTTACATGTTTTAGGCTAACCTTCATTAAACAGTATACACACTGTCACGGTGCTAGTATTATTATTCATTAAAGTATGTTTAAAAAATCTAAGAGGTGTGAGATGGAGTTTGGCACTGGAGGCTTGAATTAATCTCTTGATACTGAATAAGAAATTCAGATAGGTAGCAGGACACATGCTTTGAACAGCCTTGGAAATTGCAATCAGCTTTTGGATTTAATAGAATATAAAGATTCAGCAATTTAGATATTAATAGAAGGGTAATGTAGTTGAAACAGCAAGCTAGGAAAATAATCTTTTCAGCAATATGTCAAGTTCAGCGATGATAATGTGCCTGTGAGGTGAGATGAGGTGAGCTGGAGCTGAGCTGCTGCTTAGAACCCTGACATGGAGACGAGTGAGGACTACTGGACATTGTCCTGGTTCTAGTCATTGGAGTGGAGATTGGGGAGGGTTTCAGGTGTGTCTGCAAAGGTATAAGAGTTGCTGAAAAGTTTCCACTGGCAGAGTCTCTCTCACAGTATTGTAAATCCTTCATTTGTGAGATTAACAATTGATTAACCATTTGTGAGACAATGCTGGTAAAGGCAAATTTTAATGGAGAATTTCAAGGAAGCTTTAAAATACATACCTTGATAATTAATTAAAAAGAGTCTTGTTTTTTCCTTTGTTATGTTCTTTCTTTGTTCATGATTGGTGGGGGTGAATCACAGGCCTAGAACTACATACTGTCTCTTCTTATTTCATAACTGACTAATCTGTCAAAAAGCAGTGAATGTTTGGCTTATTCTCTTTGACAGAGAAATTGAGATTTGCATTAGACCTTACCAGCTGTTGCAACCCCCCTATTATTTCTTTATTGACAGGCTGTAAAAGGGTAAATTGATTCACTCCTCTGAAGGCCTCCTGCTACCTCTGCCTACAGCTCCCTGATTCCTGACATTTGTTAAAACTGACAATGGAACAATGATCTGCAAGTACATAGGCACCAAAAGGGAGGCTAAGAAAAATGTGAACCTGTGGCTAAATGGAGCAGGGGCCCTGGTGACAATGGATGTGGAAAAGGCCAAGGTACTCAGTGCTTTCTTCACCTTGGCCTTCACTGGTAAGAGCAGTCTTCAAGGAGTCACAGAGTGACTCTGTGACTTTTTGATAATGAATTTAAGTATTTCTACTGTTTCTGTGTTTCTCTGCATTTTGACTGTATTTCCCCATCCCTCCCTCCCTCCCTCCCTCCCTTCCCTCCTTCCTTCCTTCCTTCCTTCCTNNNNTGCTTCCTTCCTTCCTTCCTTCCTTCCTTCCTTCCCCTCCTTCTCCTTTCTCCCTCCTTCCCTTCCCTGTTCTCTCTCCCTTCTTTCTTCCCTTCCTGTCCACCTGCCCACCCACTTTCCTGACTGCCTTTCATCCCTCTTGCCTTTTCTTTTCCAACTTCACAAAAGAATTTCATTATATACTTTGACCTCCAGTAAATTTGCAAACCATTCTGTTACACAGCTAAATATAGTGCTATACAAATACAATATTTTCCAGAACAGGGCTTTTACTTGAGGGTAACTTTACATTTGCCGCTTCTAATCCAAAGAATCCAAGAGATCATCAAACTCACACAGAGATGAAAAGGATTCAGCTGAAATTTTAGTCTGCAATACACTTTCTTGCACAATAAAATATGTCTCCTTTCTTTGTCTTCTTTGCCCAGTAACTGTTTTGTATCTCAGTTTTATTATTTTGCATCCTTGGTCTGCTTCAGGCTTGCAGAGGGTTTAGTGGCTTTTATCAATGCCAACGAAACTGAAAGGGTAATGCTGGCCCTTACCTTTGTGCAAGGCTCAACAACAGGCAAGCATCCCTAGCAACTGCTGAACACCCTCTGCTCCCAGTAAATTTGGCTACTCCTAATTAAGTTTAAAACACTGTGCCTCCTAAGGAGACAACTATATTGTGATGTGGTTAACTCTTTCTCATTTTATTTCTTCCTGAAACAGCTGTTCCAGATGTACACTTAGGCAAGATGCAAACTGTGGGTAAGAAGTAGTGCTGCTTTTTGGATTTGACCTCTCTTTCTAGGGAAAATATGAAACTACTGACCCAAAATACTGAAGTAAAACATGCCAGATATGTAGCTGGGCTCAGTCACAAGGGATTTCTGCAGAATACACTTTACTGACACTACTTGGCCATGTGCATTAATCAGTTAGTCTTTTGCTAAGTTCTTTCAGTTAGGAAAATATTCTTCCTTTCCATTTTCATAACAATTTCTGCCCAGCCTTTAGTTAAAAAGAGGTAAGCAAGATATGAAATTATACAGTGCTCATGGGCCTGAGAAGATGACCTGTAAGAAGAGATTACTGTGTGCTGAACTTGATTTGTGAAAGAGGAGACTAAGGGACAATCTAATAGCAGCCTGCAAGTACTTGAAAGATAGTTACAAAGAATATGGAAGAGAACTCTTCTAAATAGCAGCAGATGAGATAATGAGGTGAAAAGGTCACAAGCTGCAAATATTGAGGTTCAGACAGGACGATGAGAAAAACTTGTCCACTGAGAGGTCTGTGCGGCACTGGAAGAAGTTACCTAGAGAGGCAGTGGAATCTCTGTGCTTGGAGATTTTCAAGACTTGGCTAGAGACAGCAATGGCCAACATGATCTAATGCTGGTGACTGTTCTACCCGGGGTGTGAGGTTGCATGAGATAGTCTACAGAAGTTTGTTCTAATCAACATGTCTGTGTTTCCGCCATGCCACTGTGATCCCTATTTATAGAGGACTCAGTGGTAAATAATGTAAATCATATTAGAATAAAATAAAAAAGTACATCTCCTGTACTTCAGACAGGTCAATGTCTAATATAGAGCACAATCATGAGATATATGGTCCTCAAACAGAAGTAGTTTAGAATGAGTTACAGGAAGGGTAAATTACTTCCCTGTTTGTGACTAAGGAAAAGAATATCAGTAGCTGGTCTTTATCCCAAGCTGGGGTCAAATTTCACAATGGATTGATGAATGGCACAAGCATGAAACTAGAAACTGAAACAGACGGCAACATCTCCCCTCTTCCTATCTAAATGAGAAATTAAGGTCAAAAGCAGACCTAAGTTTGAGCTGGTGGATTGTTGATGGAAGGCCCTGGCTTGGTCACATACTACTCTGGGCTCTGAGACCAGGTCTGAGCCTTCCTGGTCCTATTGGAAGTAATGAAACATAAGCTGTCTGGCCAAAAAAGGACAAGAAGGACAGGAGAACTGTGAGGCCACACATGACCCCAAGTGTGCTTTGTGGCCACTGAGGGAGCACTTCAACACTACTCCTTGGAGACCATAACATATTACTGCTTCCCAGCCAGTAGAGGTTTACTTTCATCATACTGATACAAGAGAGGGAAGTGCTACTTTTTCTTCGAAAAAGGGGGACATGGGAGGAACTGTGGCAGAGCGCCTCAGGTATACTTGGTACCTTGGGACAGGACAAGGAGAGCAATAAGGACTGAAGTGTGTGGTCTAGAGCAAACAGAATACTGAATGGGAAGCTTGCCAGCTGCACTATGGTGAAGTTTGGCACTAGGAAAAGCTGAGGAGGACAGTGGTATAAAACAATGTCTTAGAAAATACCCATCTCCATGCCCCTCTTCCAAGGTCTGGCCCCTCTCCTTGCAAAAAAAAAGGAAAGCTTAAGAGCTTAAGTAACTCCTTTTCTGTGAGCAATTGCTTGAAAAAGTGGTAATGCCTCTTTTTAAACAAGAATTCACTCTGTGAGGAAAGGACCCAGGTACAGCTCTCAACACACACAAACTTGCAAGAGCATGTGCTGCGGGACAGTATATTTTAACTGAGGGAGAATGGTATTCTTTTCACCTCCTTTATTGCTTCTGTGTCAAAAATTTCAGCTAAACAATTTGTTCTCACCTTAATATCCTTTCAAGTGTTTTATTACTAAAATATTCTCTTCATTTTGGAAAGAAAAACATTGAGATTTTATTTACCATCACCTAGCATTTCACATTCAAAATACAAAGGAAAATTATCTTTAATTTCTGCACTTAACAGAATTTTCAGAAAAGCGAACCTGGCAGTGAGTGCTTCTGAAAATGAGTCTGCCTTATTTCCAGTTCTGGTCTTTAAATCTCTGAATTGTTGATGCAATAAAATGAAGATAAATAGATTTTATATTCCAGATTTTTAAAGTGAGTTTCCATTTTTATAATCATGTAGATCATGTAAAAGACAGCATTTTATATGCCTTTTAAAATTTTGGGCTTTTTTTATTTTTCAGAACTGGGACCTAACAAAACCTAGCTTATAAGAAATATGTAAAGCTATCATCCTTGACCTTACTGTACCTCTTACATCATAGAATCAATCAAAGAATTGTAGAGTCATAGAATCATAGAATAAGCTGAGTTGGAAGGCACCCATCAGGATCATCGAGTCCACCTTCTGGCCCTGCACAGGACACCCTAAGGGTCACACCATGTGCCTGAGAGCGTTGTCCAAACGCTTCTCGAACTCTGTCAGGCTTTGTCAGGTGCTGTGACCACTTCCCTGGGGAGCCTGTTCCAGTGCCCAACCACCCTTTGGGTAGAAAACTTTTCCTGATATCCAGCCTAAGCCTTTCCTGACTCCAGCTTCAAGCCATTCCTCCAATTCCTTCAAGTCACTGGTCACGAAAGCGAAGAGATCAGTACCTGCCCCTCCACAAGTTTAATCTCAGCTTAAAAGTGAAATAGTAAGAATGAAGCAGTGCCCATCCTCTCGCAGTCACTGTGAAGTGACTCAGCTGCCATGCAAGGCCCTGAAATAAACAGCATGCCAAGAGGCTTTGTGGAGGCAGTCAGTACCTGTTCAAGGACACAGCAAAGAGCCAGATAGGCTGTGATTAATCAACAATTGCTCCATTCTGGCATGGGGAAGACACCCTTGTGGTCGTCAACTCAGCCACTTACTGGGTAATCTCCTCTTTGCTTCCTTGAGATGCTTCTTGTTTCTGTTATTTAGAGGTTACTTATAAAGAAAAAAGAAAAATACGGAAAAGACCCGTTTTACCCGAAACTTCTAGATTAAAATACAGATGGAATTACAGTTAGTGAGCAGGGCAGCATATAACAGGATTCTCTGTGGAATCAGAGGTAGGATTAACAAGTTACATCATTCACCCACTTCAGCTGTTCATTATCTCACCTGTCAAGGGACTGAACTTCGTTGCAAACTCAGAAAGGCTGAGGCAAAATCTTATGAAAAGAATAGGTTCAATGCTTTTTTATCTTTAAGAATTTCTCTGCTCAGCCTTTACCCGTAAGGGCACAAGCCTTCATCTTTCACAATCAGGCTGAGGATGGAGCTCTGGAAGGCATGTGAATCAGTCTTGTTAAGCTCACTTTTTGCATGGATGTAGAACAATTACAAAATCTATCACCTACAGAATTTCTTGTGCTCTTCTCTGAAAAATTTGGTGCTTTTCACAAAATGAGGTTGGAAAAAAGTGTCATTAAAGCCTCACTAGCACAGAAGATCTCTCTCAGCATTTGCACAATGACAAAATATGATCTGGCCCATGATGTCACCAATATGAACCATACCCTTTCTAAAAATCCCAGTCTTCTTGACACTAAAGTGTTACTCTCTAAAACAACCCTATGCTGGCAGAGGATGAACCATGCTAAGATCTTTATCTTGAAACTCTGCTTTGAGTGATTGCTGTTACTCTTCACTTAAGCTGTTTCTTAAGGATGTTTCTTCATCCTATCTCTATTATTAATGCCAACTAAAATCTATTTCTTCAATGGGGCCAAAATATAATGGTCAATACCTTGAACTTTCAGTACTAAACTTGAGAAAGGAGTGGAATGCATTAAGCTATATCTTCAGCTGAACTAAATTAATGTTCTGCACAGCTGAGGTTGTAGAAGATGGCTCAGAGCCATATTTCTGCTCCCCCACTCTTGAATTGGCTAGAAACCAAAAAAAGCCCCTATGACTATGTTAGAACTACCTTGTACTAGTCTAATAGCACAGGCTGTTTAGCTCTAGTAGGAGCATTGTAAAGGATTAAAATGTGTTGGAGGTAGAATATTCCCTGCTTCAACTCAGAGCTGCCTCTATAGCCCTTGGGAATTTGGCTACACCCAAAGTGAAAGATTCTTCAGTGATGTCATGGGTCAGCTTTCTGACTGCCTTGTTAGCAGTGCAAAACCTCTGGATCATGAGCCAGTGTCTCACCTACACTACTTGCATACACCCACAATTTTTCCCGTTCAAAGTTATGTGACCCAGGCATGTGGGACACCACTCAGTAAGGTTGAAATTTATGTTACAAGCTGACTCCTCAGCTGGCTCTGTGACACCAGGCCAGACCTCTCGTGACTTCTGTTAGTCTAAGAGGTACATCATACAGCAGTGCCATTTCTCTCTTGGGTAAACATCACCCATTCATTAATTTTCATTCACATATGCTGTTCTAAGCAACTTAGTAACACCAAATAAGAAATTTCTACCACACCTTTTACTAGTAAACCACAGAATTCAATAGAATGAATGGAAAAGCTTAGAGGGATTAACTTCTATCTGCAAGATCACCCAGTGCAATAACCAGGAGCAAAACTTAGGTTTACTGAATAAATTCAGTCCAATTTTCTCTGTTACACACACTCCTGCTCTGCTTCTGTTAATTTTTACTTTGGTACCTCATTAAGGAGAACCCCCTCTTCCTACTCATGAATCACAAATAGAAGCTCATGGTTTCAATAGATTTTATAATATCTTTTTTTTCCCCCTCAGTAGTGGTATGACTGGATTTCATGCAGATAGGACACTGTTGTCTCCCCACTTCTGATAACAGAATAGTCAGTTACTTTTGCTGACCTGGATCATATAATCCTGAATCAGTTATATTCATCTGTTTAGGGAAGCACATCTATTAAGCATGTCACACCAAATCTAACTAAAGCCTAAGGTTTGCATAATAGGACATTCAGGGACGACTCCATTTTGCTACCATAAATAAATTAACTGATCTCTCAATTCTTAGCAATTAGGCAGGCATCTTTTCTTTTTACAGACACTGTGAAATCTTCAGCACAAGAATGGCTTTTTATGAAGTTACCAAGCAATTAGATTGTACAAAACCAGACCAGTTTCAAGTTATAGGATTGTTTCAGTCAGAGACTAGCCTGTCACAGGTAGGTATCTTTTGGATGTGCACATAAACCCTGGCATTTTGTGCTATTGCAGCACTCTGTGCTTGCTGTACCCTCTCAGTACTTGAAGGGGGCCTGTAAGAAAGATGGGGGCAAACTTTGTAGCAGGACCGGTAGTGACAGGGCAAGGCATAATGGTTTTAAACTAAAAGAGGGTAGAGTTAGACTAGACTTACATATAGACAAGACATAAGGAAGCAATATTTTACAATGAAGATGGTGAAACATTGGCACAGGTTGCCCAGAGAGATGGTTAACACCCCACCCCTGAAAACATTCAATGCACGTTGGATGGGACTCTGAGCAACCTGATCAAGTTGAAGATGTCCTGCCCATGTCAAGGTGGGGGAAGTAGGTGACCTTAAAAGTTTCCTTCCAACTCAAATTATTCTATGATTTTATGATTGTATTCCCTTCACCTGGCATAGGTTCACAAGTTACAGTCAGGCACACTTCTTATGAAATCACACTTCTTTCAGATTTTTTTCTCCATCACTGATATCAGGCCTACTATTGATAAGGATTCCAAATAACACATTTAAAATAAAAAAAACCCAGAACACAAAATCTACAGCAGGTCAGCACCATGAATTTTGCAGAATCTTTGTGCGTATGTTCTACAAAGAACAGTTTCTCTTTTACTTTGTTTCCTGTCAGAGTGTCTTTAATTATTTGCAGAGAACGCAGTTCTGCATCTGTTATTTATGCAAACAGTCCTGTTTTATCTAGACAAGCCTCCTTTCATGACTAAAGATACAGAGGTTCATTTTTATATCTTGAGGAGAGATTCTACAGCTTTTGTTCCAACGGAACGTCTCTTAAAATTCATGGGATGGCCACGGGCAGCAAAGGTTTCCTGCATCTTTTTTCCTTGTGTGCTCCAGACACAGATCTGAAACCATTCTGGTAAGTTTCCTATTACTGGGACCGGATGGCATTTAGTGAGGGTCTAAACAGAAAAAACTTACGGTTTTATTCCCCTTGACTTTTATTTTTATACAAAAGACTGTGTATTCTCAGGGTACTATAAACACATACAACAAACCACTGGTCTTACTTAAATTCTGGCAGATAGACTGATATCAGGCTATTATCAGTGAAATAAAATGGCAAAACTATTCTGATAGTTCTGATATTCTCATCCAAGGCCCAACAGCATCTGTGGCAACACCTAGACTCACCTGACCATGTTTTGTATCAACATATAAGGCTGTGGGGGTACTGGTGATGTAAATGTCTGGACAGCCTGGAACCATGGGACCACACTTCTCTAAGTTTCCTGGTAACACAAGGTGTCTTCCTTGACTGGAAAGGAATGCTAGTGAGCAATTGCTTTTCTATTCTCTTGTATTTTTGATTGAGGAAACAGTGAATACTGTCTTACTGTAGATTTGTATTTCCCTTGTCTGTGCCTGTTGTCTTTATTTCTTTAAGCTCTTTAAGCTGAAGAGGTAGCACTATTGGCAACAGAGGGTAGTCACATCAAAATTCTTCACAAATTTAGTGTCACATAATGAGTATTACTGGTACCCCATTTGTTTCAAATGAAGCAAATTCATACAAATTCCTAACTTTCTCTGACACTCTGGTAAGTCCAAAAGTGAGATATTTCGTCCTGCATTCCTTCTGTCACATCTATTTGTTAACTTCAGGAGAAAGTTAGACAAATACAGGTTTGAAGGTCAAACTGGTATCATATGACTTTGCTAAATATAGATGCTTGACAAGTAAAAGGGCTTCACAGGTCTTGGCATATTTTGCTTGGTGCACTTCTACCTCTGCACATATGCACACAGACAACTTCTCTCAGTACATACCAGAAATAAGAACATTAATAAAATAGAAAATATCTAGGCAGGGGTACAAATGTATCCTGTCTGATTTTCTGAAGGTAGAAGTGAAGCAGGATATGCCTAATCTGCAATATTTTCACTCTCATTTCACAAGTCTGTCACTGATGGGTACTCTGAGAAGACAAAGCACAGCATTTTAATATTCTCCTAACCTGTATGCAGCATTGGAATGAATCTGTTTTTGTTAAAAAAATCCTTTTCCATAAAGTAAGATTGCAGTGTGTGCAGCATTGCACAAGCAGGCAAACATGATTAAAAACCAAAAATCTGCTAAGAGTGAATGAAATAGAAGAGGAATCTTTAAAGAGCTCTTTTCACCTATTTTCCCTGTCTAAAAACAATTTCCATTGAAAAAAATGGCTTTGAAAGGAACTGTCTGTGCTTGTACATTTCTCGTTGCAATCCTGTCCTGGGATCCTGGGACCTACAATGTAATATGTGCTGTCAGGACTACGACAGTTTACAGATGTGCAGCCAGACTTCTTGCTATTTATAGATGTCTCTTCTGCAAACAGTACTCTGTGGGGTTGTAGCGCAGTAGCAGGCATGTTCTTTGATTCAGTGCTTACATCATATTCATTTAAGAAAATTTGGCTCTTCACCCGGCATGGCAAAGGAGGCATATTTATGAAGGTCAAGCAGAGAGAACACTATTATGAGGAGAAATGTTGAATTCATGAGCGAGCAGGACACCTACTGGGAGGACTAACTGAAAGGAGGAGACATTTGGCAGAGATGTGGAAATAATAAAGAATGGAATAGTCATGTGTTCGTTCACAGTTGCTTTTGCTCTTTATTACCTCTGCAGGGTAAGTGGGGAGAAGGTTCAGTGCCACCCCTGCAAGGGCAAAGCTGTAAAGTTGTTTGGGGTGCAGTGTCCGTGGGGTCTGTACATGGCTATGCTGCATCTTGCTTAAGCATGTGTTAAGTGTTCAGTCAGAGTGCTAGGCACAGTCTATTAATAGCAACAGCGAGTTTGGCACACGCTCACACTTTCGCCTGTCTCCTTCTCACATGCTCCCAGAGATGCTGGGACTGCATCCTGCATCCCTCTGCTTTTCCAGATCTGAGACTTCGCACACTGCTGTATCCCTTGAGAAATCTCAGTGAGGTCAAGAGAGCCCCAGACAAGTAAACAGGGGCTGCTCAACC
>VXBT01005227.1:0-31570 GCA_013400235.1 Oriolus oriolus | reverse complement strand
GGGGGGGAGAGGGGGGGGCAAATGCAGGAAACCATAGCAGCACGGCAGGCAGGAGGTGGCCGGAGGGGCCGGGAAAGTTGTTCTGCACTTACTGCTGCTCCTGCCGAGGGATCAGTGCTCGGGTCTGGGGGAGCGCGGGCGCCGGCTCCGGCTCGCATCCTTACTCACCTCGGTGCTGTCGGCAGCGTTCTCCGCCATTTTCCTCCTTAGGAGCAGGCAGCGGGAGGAGTGTTTCATTCCCATAAGAGCTAGCCAAGGGGTTGGGGCTTCGGGGCTGGTGTTTTGGTTTGTGTTTTCAAAGATCTCCAAACACTGGTGTGCGCCAAAGGACAGGGAGATAAAAAAAAAATATGGAAAACAGCAATAAATCAGTCAGCTTAGTCCTTTCTGCGTCGTCCACAGGAACGTTTGTCTCCTCTTAGCATCGGGAGCTCCTCAGGCACTTTCAAGTCCTCCTCTTTCTCCCCTCTCCTCCACCTCCAGCGAGTTCTTGGGGTGGGCAGAGAGAGGCGGCACACACTCTTCAGGTTAAACTAAAAGGCTGTCGGGCTATGAGTCCTCCCCTTCAGAGAAAGCAGTCAGGCTAAACAGGAGAGAAGCACCAGCTAAACTGAACTTGGGCGTGCAGTGACCAGCTGGGCATCTTTGTGTCCTGTGGCTACTCTTCCAGAGGCAGAGGGAGCCAGAGACAAAGCAACAGGACAAGGAAATCATAGCCCTTTATTTTCCTTCTTTGGGCTTCTTTCTTTCTCTCTATGTCCCAGGACACTTCCTTTAAAGACGGTCACAGAATTTGCCACCCTCTTTCTATGAATGTCTTCTGAAATAGAAATCCCTTCTCCTCCTCCTTCTCCCTCCCTCCTCCCCCCCTCTCCCCTTCCCTCTCCTTTTCCCTTCCCTCTCTTCTCCCCTTCCCTCTCCCTACCCCTTCTGCTCTTGGGCAGAGCTTGGTGCCCCTCACTGGGAATTGCATTCACGTGTCTTTCCTAGAAAAAAAAAATAATTTCAAGCTCCCCCCACCCGTCGCCTACACCCTCTCACACACAAGCACGCATTCACACGTACACACACACACGTTGTCTCCCTCTCACACAGACATGCACAATTTTTTTTCTCTTCCCCATCCCTCCTCTTCTTTTGAATCAGCAACACTTTTCTTTGCAAGGACTCTCGGCAAGGCTCTTAGAGAGCAACCGAAGAAGTCTGCTCCAGCTTCTTTCCTCCGAGTTAAGTAGCAAACCTGCTTTCTTAATATATCTTCTCGTGTGTGTGCTCCCAGCTCCTGTTTTACTTGAAGTTTTTCAGGAGGATCCACACTCCGTCAGATAGCCGTGAACTGTAGGAATATACTCCCGATCCGGCTGCAGTTCCTGCTGAAAAGGGGGGAGGAGGAGCTGGGGGGAGGAGAGGGGAAGAGGCGGAGGGAGAGGTCTTGCTGGGGAGGGAAGGGAAGAGGCTAAAGGTGATTTGAACTTGTTTTTAGCCTTTTCCTAATGACATCTTCCTCTGTAGGAGTGCACCGCCACCTTCCCCACGCGTTTATTTTGCTTTCACTCCTCTGGGCACTTTCTAGTTCTGAGTTGTCAGCTGGGAGGATTGGGTTTACCTCACTCGTGTTGCTGTGGGTAAGGGCGGGAGAGGGGGCGTATTACATAATTAATCCTTCCAACTTCACTTTCCGCAGCTCCATCTCCAGCCCACTGTTCTCACGTTTCTGTTTTGTTTTTATACGGAGGAGGTGAGAAAATAATGCTGGTGTGTGGGTGTGTGTTGCTCGAAGGATTTCAAGGACCAGAACAGGATTGCTGCTCTCTGAACAGTTTGAAATTATTTCCTCTGGGGGTGCCAGTGGAGACCTGAAGAAGAGGTTTGAAAGATTACTTTTGATGCATATTTTAAGGACATAGCCAGCTCAGATGCTTCATCACTAACAGATTTTGATAGATTTGGGGTTTTGAATTTTTGTCCCTTGCAGCCTATTTTAATATCTTTCAATTAGAGTTTATCCTCAGCTGACCTCTGGAACACTGACATACCATGAAGTACTGCCAAAAACCAGGAGGTCCCTGGGCACACAGGAGGCAGAAATATTCCTGGAGGAGAGGGAATGGGAACAGAGAATGTGAATTAGAGAGTAGAGAGCAAAATTATTCTCCTGCCCCATGGGGATGAGGAGATAGGGCCAAGAAAATTAAACAAGCAAATTTCTCCTTTTTACTTGAATGCCCCTCACAAATTCTTGCTCAGAAACGGATCGGTAGGTATACAATAGACTTCAGGAATTTGTAATAAGTCACAGAGAAGTAAGAAACCTAGGGAAGCATAAGGTGTGTGGTATGCTGAATGTCAAGTGGCAATGAGAGTATGCCATGTAGGGCACAATGGTACCATATGAAGCAGTTTCAGAATATGAGAATATGTTTTAGACACACATTCCATACAGACTGGACCTCTGTGAGACACTTTGTGGAGCCATTTGATCACTCAGTCTTTCACAAGCTTCTGATTTCCCCCTATTCCTTTCATCTCGCATTTATTTTGACACCTCAAGTTCCTTCATTAGCTCCACATCACTGCTAATTTTTTCAGTTATCATCCACACCTTCTTTGTATGTATAGTAGAATTTAATTTCACACCTTCTAGGCATGAGGCTTAAGTAATGACAGAGGTGGAAGCAGGTCATCTCCCCTTTTCTTTGTGACATTCATAGAGCTTTTGAAGGTCTTAAAACCCTTCAAATATGAAAACCTCTATAGTCATTGCCAAGTATTCCAAAGTTACTCTCATAATCCTGGGCTATGGACCTCTTTCTCACCAAGTATTTCAATTTCTAGGTGAAGGGTTAAGGGGAAAAAAATAACCTTCAGATAAAAATTTAATGTCTCTGCAATCCTTGTCACAATATTTTTTTCTGATATGGCATGAATATCTGGTGGTTAGTGAGTGCATGAAGTTTTAGTCAGCATGCATTTGGACTAACCTGCATAGTTTTTGTGTGTCTTTTCTATTTTCAGGTGATACACACAGCTAAACTTAGCCTAATTAAACATTTTAAAATAAACCAGTGTTCTATATAGAGAAAAAGAATTAGATTTTGCAAAACTACTCCAGAACATATTTTCCAGTTTTCTCTGACAGCTGGGTTTGTATTTCTGGTACAGCTCAATCACTCTTTAGTCAGCTAAATGAGGCATCAGATTTTCAAAAGCACTCGGCAGCTAGCAAAGTTGGCAGGCGGAGATTTAATATATCCTTCCCTCCTGTGCTTCAGATACTGCATGACTTACCCTGGCACCTATTCTTGTCCTCCTCCACCTCTTTGTCAACACAGATGATACCTGACTGCTCATCCTTGAACACGGTGCTGATGTTTTACAGGTACAGGGAAAGCCTTCTAGTCTCGTAGTTTCCAGCATAAGGATGAATGTTTTGGTCCTGAACTCCTTTGGAAATCTGCCAGATGGTTGGTGTCTCCACTCCATTTATGTTCTATATGTGATTGAGGAAACTGCTTTGAAAACACACGCACTGTTTCCTGTAATCCGCTTTATTCCAAAGGGAAAATGGTTGGTCCTGAAGGAATATTTTTTTAAAATAATGTAAAAGTTATTCCTTTTAATAATTTTTAAAAGACTCAAAGCAGTTTGTTTACACACACAGATGTCTGTGAGCACAGAGAGATACTTGGCCAATCTTTCAGTTTGAATATGAGGCTCAGTGGAATTTCCCGTTGATACTGAAATTCACAGCAACACTGAACTTGAGGAACGTGAGCTTTCTTACAGTTTAGCGGACAAATTCTACTCCCATCATGTGAAAACAAATCCTACTGACATCACCCATTACCTAAGGGTGATAGCTGGTTAATGGAACTATCTTGGGAACATATTTCTGAACCTCTGTTTTGTTAGATCTTGAGAAAAAGAGAACTGTCATGAAGAAAATGTCATGGTAGTAGAAGTGCACTTGCAGCAAAGCCAGGAGGTGTCAAAAGCATCTTCTGAGTTTAAATATATCATGTGTAAGTACATGTGAAGGTCACGAAGTATTAGGAATTGAGTAGAGTGGTGCTGAAGAGAGAGTGGAAAGGGAAGCATTTATTACTTCAGATTTCCAATAATAGCAGCTGTGGTCGAGGCTGCTGTGCCACTTGCTGAGTGTGGCAATAACACTGTGCTGGCCCTCAGAAGATTCAGACTTATTGCCAGCTTTGTCATTAGCTTGGATGAAATCCAGACGCCTGCATCTGAGGTGGGGTAATCCTGTGCATCGGTGCAGACTGAGGAATTGCACAGCAGTCCTGCTGGAAAGCATCCGGGGGTTATGGGGTGCAGATGCAGTCAGGTTGGATATGACTCATCCCGCTCTCTCTGCATGGAAGGCAAACTGCATAATTTATCTACATTGAATGGAAAGTGGCCAGTGGGGTGAGGGAAGTATGACTCTCTCTCTCTACTTGGAACTGGTGAGACTATATGATTGATTCTGTGTCCAGAGCTGAGTCCTGTGATTCAGGAAGGAGGCTGATACATTGGAGATGGCTCAGTGAAAGGCTACTACAGTTGTCTCTTAGGACACTAAGTTCTGAGGAAAACTGGGCTTGTTTGGGCATCCAGTAGTGGCTTATGACTAGCTTTAAGAATTGTAACTAAGATGAGCCAAACTCCTCTTGGTACAGTCAGATCATTTGAAAAAGGGCAACAACTGCAAGTTGTGGCTTTGAAAGTTCAGATTCAGTATTAGCCAGCTCTTGGGCTATAAATCCACTTCCTAGTTGGACGGCAAAATATTGTAGCAAAAATCTGTTCCTATTCCAATATCCCCACCAAATTTTATTAGTTATCTAATCAATTTTATTTGTTATCTGATTTGTTATTGGAAGGATCCTTCTGCATTGTTCTTTGTTGCTCAGGAAGTCACAGTGATTTCCTTTGCCTCAAAAGATATCTTTGGCAATCTTTCCAGTCTCTTCATGCACTTCTGTCCCTGTTATGTCTCTCAGGGTTGCCGGTACTTCAAATATTACTCTTATTCCTGAAACTTGCCCATGTTAATTCTGAAGAATTTGAAGTGAATTCTAATTCACACAGTGGATTTAAATATTTTATTTATGCTATTCCTTCATGGTTCTTTAGTTTTCCTCATTAACTTTTTTCCCCTGCCCATCATCTTCTCATCCTTCCTCATGAAGACTGCATATTCCAGCCTTTTCCTGGGAATTATTGCAGTTTTCAACTGTTGATGCTAGATTTGAGTGAGGAAGGGTCTGTCAGAAGCTAAGGGATCTGAGATACCCTCTGCTGCAGGCCAAGGATATATGTCCAGGGCTCAGATAATTCAGTGTTAAGTTATAGACACCGTCTCACGAACAAGCCCTTAGCCGTACTTACAGATAACGGAACACAACAGAACTATCTCTGCAAGGATTCATCCCCAGAATTTCAATTATTTTTTCTAAGATTGTAGACTCCATTTTATTTAACTACAAAAGTTCTATTTTGCAGTTGCAAACCTGAAAACTTAATCTAAATTTAACCAAAATGTTTCTTCCAATTTTTTCCATTGTGACTGCTAAATTCTGAACAAGTTATTTCAGAATTTAGGTCATTTCGAAGAAAGTCCTATTCTGACAGTTTCTGTAAAGGCCACCAAAGTGGGTCTCCAGTCCTCTGTGGATTAGAGGAGTCAAGCAGGCTATTGAGAATTGTGATTACTGCAACGGCAGAGATAAATGGGCGTAGTGTCATGATATGTTTGTTATACACTGACCCTGTTCAGTTCCCACCTAAACTTTTGAGCATTTACAAATCATGCACTCAGGACAGACAGCAGAATACTTCTGAAGTTTGATGTCAAAGTTCTCTTAAATTTATGAGGTGCATAAAAATTTTGTTATGCAAAACTTTTTTCCGCTGGTAAGAAAAACATGGGTATACTGGAGTGAGTTCCCTGAAAGGGCCACAACAATTGCTAAGTAACTGAGGAGCTCTCTCATATGAAGATGGGTGCAGAGTGCTTGATGTGGGAGGGGGTGAAAAAAATGAAGCCAGACCCTTCTCAGCAAAAAGAGAAGTGGAAATGAGCACAAATTGAAATAAAGGACATGGAAAGATTGAAAAAAATATCCTTTTTTTAGTGTGAAGGTGTTCAAAGATATTTTGTAGTTTCCTTCCTTAGACATATTAAAAACCTGGCTATAAATGGCCCCAGCTGTAGCTGACAGTCCTTTGAGTGGGGGCTTGGCAAGAAGATTTCCTGATATTTTCCTAACTTCAGTGATCATGTGATTTTATGTAATTATGGAAGATCTATGAAAATTACTTAGATGGCTCTGCCAGACCTGGCAAATGGGCATCTGTCTTTTTGCTTTCTTTTCTGTATTATTCCTGAAGCCCTGAAAAGAAAATATTGTATATTTATAATCTTATCCCATGGTGATTTGATATGTGCAGCCAATACTTTCGCAGAAAAAATATGCTGAGAGAAGTGACAGACTGTTGCTTATATTCTATTCTACAGTTCTCACAGGAGAGAGAAGGTGTGTAATGTTGTTTGAAGAGCTCAACCTCATTATAGTGGCATCCCCCATAAGCTATCAATGGGTGCAGAGCATTGTACCTAGGCACACAGCTTATCAGAAAGAAAGTGAAGTAATACTCTCGGAATCATGAATCCATCCTCACTGAAAAGAAATGCAAATCACTAGATTCCATCCTATCTTGTCACTTCTCTTGTGTGATAGCTTTAAGAAACTTTCCTTTCTGAGAAAAACTCTCCCTCCTGCCTTGTACGTTTTGCTGGAATCTGAAATTGAATTTCTACACTTAGAGACCCGTTTCTTTTTCATCTGCTCTGCTTTTCTCTCCTGATGGATTATAGCATGATTAACAAGTCTGAGGTGAAGACCAAATACGTAAAAATGTCACTATTCATTCAAACAAGAGGTTTTCTTGCTTTTTAAGTATCAAATCTTAGTTGTTTCTTTGCTTCTTAGGGTACAGTCTGTACTTAAAGTTTTGAATTGCTATGTCGCATGAGGTTAGAGGAATTTAACTAAACCACACATGAAGCTGCAATAATTGAAATTACAACTCTCTTTTATTTCTTTGCCCAATAGCAGGCATTCTGTCATTTTGGTTTCTGTCATGTTCTGTTTTTCAGAAAATGGATGAGGCACTTATTTGCCTCCTTCAGTGATACATATAATGCTTTGGGAGTGCTCCTGTAAAGCATTTTAGGTGGAAGATCTATGAAAATAACTTAGATGGCTCTGTCAGGTCTGGCAAATAGCTGTCTGTCTTCTTGCTTTCTCTTCCATAACTGTCTTACACAGTAATTCATTCTGCTGCGTTTCTCACGTTTTCCTGTTGTGAACAATTTTCTTCATGTTTAGCTGTCACTGTCGACAAGCAACCAACGGTAACTATGATAGTGGGCTGGCATTTTTTTCTCCCCAGTTTGGTATTTTCCTTCCTCTTCCATTAAGGAAAATTGCCAAATGCTGCTGCCTCCCACTAAAACGTGAAAAATAAGGAAGTGTGATCAGTACTGTGTGTTTCATGAGCTGAGAACAATGTAGCTCATTTTCCAGAACTGTCTATAACTTGGAAAAAGTGAGGTCATACCTCTTCAGAATGTTGCTTGATGATGTTCCCCAATAAATTAAATATGATCAGGCTTTGGCCGGGTTATAGCATGGAGTCAGCACTCTGAGATGCCTAAGATGATGATTTTTTTGGCCTCAAACAGAGCTCAGCCTCCTGGATTATCGATCTGGTAGTAGACCTTGGCACCTGATTTGGCTGTGGACTTGGGCAGAATCTGGAGACTCTGCTAATTCATCTCTGATCGCTGCCAGGGGGAAGATCAGCTTATTTATACTAAACTCTCCATAATGCAGGTATAATTGTGTGACCTAGGTGCTAATGGTGCCCCTCTTCTGTCTTTCTTCAAACTACATAAAATAGAAGGTGGTGTTAAAAAAAGAGCCAATATTGAGAATTACATGAACTTTATATGTGGTGTGTTTGTATTTTCTTTCAGGAGGAAAAAGAATTCTTAAGCAGTATATAATGGTTTTGCTTGTGGCGCTCAGAAACCTGCTTGATATAATAAAAAGCCTCTGGAAATACGTATGTATTGGGCATAATTTATTAAGAGAAATTATTAGAGAATTTAAGTCAGTGTAGCAGAGTTCACAGTTTGGGTGAGAGTGAAAACTTGCTTCTGAGAAGGAAAGGGGAGCCAGAACATAGCTAGTACTTCTAAAGGCAAGGTAAAGGGAAGAGTTCTCTTTCTTAAGGAAAGAGTTTCTTACACCAGTTATTTTTGTTACACATGTGGCCTAGAGAAGCCTATCAAGTTTCAAATCCCATTGTTCCAGGTACTGCCCTTCAGATCCTGCTCTGGTAGTTTGCCACTAAATAGATGAGAGCAAAGCAGTATTTCCCTGAGTCTTGCTTTACAGTTTTGCCACAGAGCTCAAGTGAATTACATGAAACATAAAACAAATTCCAGGAGGGCTGGGACAGAGCCAGTTTTCAGGTCTGTTTCAGTAGCTGACAGGATCTTTCTGTCCGTAAACCTGAGAACTGGCATTCTGGAAAAAACTTGAAATTAAATTCAAGCTGCTCGATCAAAACAGTATATAATTAAAAATGGAGGATTTAGAAAAGAGAAATTATGCAGAATCAGAACTCTTCTTGTGACTAAGCTAATTTGTGTGATCCATTCCTTTTCATTGGGAACACTACCTACTTCAGTGTGGAAACAACACTAATAGAATAGATGGGTTTAACAAGGAGGGTACACCACTGAAACTCCAAATGAAAATATGCTAATCTTTATTGCAGTGTTGGAGCCTGCAAGAGGTTTGAAAATATGTAATTTCTTAATGACAGAAAAAATATAAGAAAGTGACACATTCTCTCCCTTGCACCTAGTATGTTCTGGAAATAAATAAAAATTATGATTTATAGGTGGTAAATCCATGTCTGTACATGTACATAAAGAACTACCAGCTTGGTGAAGAGGAAAAGGGAAACTACAGCAATGTAAACCACAGAAGACTTAATTTATAGGCAAATGCACGGCATGTTTTTCAAACGGCATATGAAAGGTCATGTTCATTTTGTAAGAGTATGGGTTCAGGAGGAATTTAAGCTGTTCTGTCTTTTGATGCCAGGTTAAAAAAAAACCCTGAACACCAAGAACCTTAAGCCACAATGAATCCTGTAATGGTTCCTACAAATTATGGTCAAATAGGAGTATAAACCTTGAAGAACATTTTTAATGGGAAGCATGTTGAAGTTTCTAATGCCTATGTTAGAAATACACACACATGGTTAGAAGCATTAGATTTTAATCTTCTCTCTATCTCAAACTACTAGATGATTTTATCTTGAAGTTTTGTAATCTATTCTATTAATATTTAAGTTAATCTATAATATTGCCCTGCATTTTGGGGTGTGGATGATAAGCTGGCAGTACATGCTTTGTGTTGTACAGGTTTAGAGGCAATATAAAAGTCTCCCTAAGTGCAAAGTATTATTTAAAGCACTTCTTAAATGTGACACAAGAATGGGAGAGACCTAGATTATTATTTCAGGTGGACTGGGACATCGTCAAGTATTACAATAATATTTGTAACATTACTGTATCATATTACAATGGTATTTGTAATATCGTTGCAAACACACATAGGCTTCAAATTTGTATTGTATTAATAATTTCATGCACTGCAAACCAAAATGTTTTGTTATCCAGTACAATCTTAAAATTTACAGTAACAAAGAACAAAAAGTCCTCAAACTGTGGTTTGCAAAAGGAAGAGAACAAAAGAGATTGAAGAACTGGTCAAGAGCATTCTCTAATACAGTAGCCTAATCACAGTTGCTCCATAGGGATGAATGTAGTTCATATATTTTTATATTAGATATTTTAAAAATTATCTTGTCTCTCTGAATGATTATTTTGCCTCTCTGCTACATTTAATAGTTGTTTTAGCTTCAGTACAAGTATAGTAGTGAAAGACCCAAAAATTCTCACACCTGAGAACACCCGAAAAGAAAAGCAATCATGAATTCCCCTTGTGGCAAGAATTGTGGATTTTAAGTTTTAATTGTGATATCAGATTGAACTTTTTATTTGACCTATAATTTTTGACTATTGCAGAAGCCTTTGAAAACCATAACATATAATTGTACTAATCAGGATATTCCAACATGGCTTGTACTGTGCTCTCAGGCCTGGTCATCCTGGCCTCTGAGCTATTAGGTCCATGTGTACTCACAGGAATTTAGAATATGATTGTTAAAGACTAACAGTTCCGTATATGTAGTGATGATGAGCAGTATAACAGAAGTACTGACTGTTGCCAACAAGTCTGTCGCTGATGGACGAATTTAGAAAAAAATCTAGTTTTCTAGTTTAAAACTGGAACTTCTTACCCTGGTCTCTCTGTTTTCTAAACATTGCCATTCCAGCAGTTCCCTAACTGGTATATAATATCCAGATATACTCATTTGTGACGGGTTGCAGTCACAGTGTAGCTGTCTGTCCTGGCTGTGCCAGTGTGCGTACTCAGCACCATCGCTGATTCCCCGGGTGACTGAGGAACTCTCCAGACTGATCCTGCTGGCTGAGACAACTCATTTGACACAATGGACTGACATGAAACGAGGGGGCCAACCAAACCCCTAGCTGCCTTCACAACAAAGTGACAAACCACTGCAGAAGCTCTCCATGAGAGAATTTCAGCTGGTCCTGGAGGTTTCCTCAGGCACTTCCTGCTGTTTATAAGCTAATTGACAGGCACTATTGTCTCAGAAATGCTCCCAGGTAACTGATGCTGCAGAATTTGCCAAACTGTACATAGATACTTGTAACTAGTCTTTACAACAGTTCTTGCATTTTCAGAAATGGTCACACATAACGCTTGAGACATCTAGACTAGGTTTGCACATAAGACGGTTTGCCAGCTGTGTTGTAAGTATTCAGCAGAGCAGCACTTCAGTGAGTCTCGCTTCAGCGGAAGAGGCGTTTGAAAAGACACTTGCAACAGAGACTTACAGGGTGGCTGTTCAGATACCACTTGATCAATCTGTCTGAGAGATTTGATTTCCTATGTGAATATTACCTTATGCAAAAAATCAAAATAAATATATATTTTTTTAACAAACAGTATATCTTATGAGTGTCTGTGCACCTTTTCTCACATACATCACCTCCAATGGAACATTTGGAGGGGGGAATTGACAGAGGAGGGAATGTGAGGTGCTGAAACCCCATGGGAAACTGGGACTTTGTCTCAAAAGCAAACTTTCTTATGGAGAGAGAAATCCCTACAGAGCTGGCATGGCTAGAATAGTTAGATTGGTGTTGGAGGCCCAGAGTTTGACCTTTGATATACTGCTGTGGAGTTGTTAGGGATGTAACTTTTATTAGTTAAATTGTAATTAGACAGGTATTATGAAAACACATGTAAGAAATAACAGAACTTAACTATTAAGATTTGCCTGGCAACCTGCTACATTGATCAGCATATAACACCTCAGAGCAGCCCATCAATAATAAGGTTGAAAATCCAGAATTTTCTCATCCACCTCTGTCTGAAGAGGGGAACTTTACCCTCTGGAATGCCTAACTCTGGATCCACCTCCAGGGACACCTGGGACCAAGCTCACGTGGCCAGGACCTACTCTTAACAACCTACTCCTCCAGAACACTGACAGTCAGCTGCTGTTCTTGTAAGCAAGGAAAAGGGAAAAAGAAATAACCATGGCTCCATAATTTTGTAGTCTTTTATGCACCAATAACCACTCTTTCACAAAGGCAATAAGTACCCAAACTCTTTCATGTGGATCCAATTGTTGCATAATAATTTAAGAATGCTTTAGTCTGTCCTGATCTAAAGCACAGCAAAATCCCATGCTCTGGAGAAAGTGAGAAGTTGGGCTTTTCTGTTTTGTTTTCGCAAAATGTGCAGACTTTTTGGAGCAGCTCTGTACTGACTTTTAAGGGAAGGTCTGTTTTCCAGAAAGACAAGAAATTACTTTCATTGAGACTCCTACTTCAACATCACAAGGATCAGTTTGAGAGTGCGTGTCAGAATGGAACAGTGGCACAAGAAGTTATTAGAGGAACACAGTTTTAATCCCAGATCACAGAACTAAAATTTTGCTGAAGCTGGTAGTTACAGAAATAATTGTTCTCTAATGAGCATTTATGTGTAGCAGTGTATGAAATTATTTGGTGAGTTCGAGATGCAGCTCAAGATGGCAATTTTCTCAACAGCAAGATCTATTGCTCGCTGTTGCTTTTTTCTCTTTGCAAACACACTTGTCTATGTGGATGCAAGTTGGTCCAGACCAGGGCACTGATTAAATTTACAAACCAAATTTATTTTTCTTTTAGGGACCGTGACATTGTTCTTTTGGAGGGTTTTCTTTTATTCCATTTAATTTACTAAACAAATTCATTGTAAAGCTGAAAAAAAGAGCTGAATTAGTACAATGTTGGGGGCTGTTGGAAGGTAAGTCCAAAGAAAAGGGGACAGAAATTTTGCATTTAGTACTAAAAAAATATGATTAAAGACACACCTTCAGTCCTGTGTTTATGGTGGAGGTAGTGATTCATCAATGCCTGTATCAGCAATTTTGGTATCACAGACAAAGAGGCCCCTCCAATCTCTCGTCTGACTCCAGCTATGCTCTCAGGGTTTCATACCAGTGGGGCTAATGGCCTGCCCCAGGAGACAGTGTCCATTTCATAGGAGTCATTTGTGGAGAAGGGCCTTTGATGGGTTGCTGGCTCTCCCTGCCAGAGAGGCCAGAGGCTGTAGTGAACACCCATTATACTCAACTAAGGCTTTGGTGGTCCGAGCTCTAATGTCACTGTGAGTCTACACTTACTCTCACAAGCAGCACTTGTTTTACTTATCACTACTCTTCTATTACTAATTGTAATCACTTACTGAACCGCAACAAGATAACTTGTAAGTTATCTTGAGGGGATGATCCAGTGATGTAATGATCTCTTGATCAAGAGATCAAGATTGTGTAATGACTCCAGCTGAAAGGGCACTGAGCTTGCGTGCTGGACATGGAGGCAGCACGGCCTCAAGGGAAGTGGAGCGCGATGCTGGCCTGTCAGGCATAGGAGTTGTGGGAGCCTGGGGCACCAACACCATGCATGCCCTGAAGACGAAGCAGTCTCAAAGGGGACTAGCCCACCTGCCAGGCCAAGGCCACTGGGCAGCTTCCCCTGCAATGACTTGATCAGAAACAGAGCAGCATCGAGGGAGGCAGGCCTCCTTGCTGGAGCCTGGAGGTAGGGCAGCCTGGAGAGACCTGGAGGACAGCGGGACTCTCTGCTGGAACTCGGGGCAGGGCATCCTGAACTGGTGCAGGACACCCCTCCAGCTTACCAGACCCCAGAGGCAGGGCAGTTAGGAGGAGAATGGAACCACAGTGGGACTAGAGCACTCTGCTGGCCCCAAATGCTCAGCCCTGGGGGGAGAGGGGCACCACAACAGAGCACTGGGTCTCAGAGGCAAGGTCCCCTGAGGGGCAGCAGGGCACCATGCCAAGCTTCCATGGCCAGGAGGCACTCTGACCTTGAGGGGAGCAGGGTGTCACACCGGCCTTCCTGGTCCCACAGGTGGGAGCCGATCTTATAACTGGAGCTGAGTTTGTTCATAATTGCATGAAGGGTAGTTAAGGAGGATGACAGAGCAAAACTCTTCTCTGTTAGGGGAGGTGATACAAAAAGGGCTGAAGGGCTGAAAACTGCTTGGGAATTCCCAAAAACTTGGGGAAAGCTGGTTTTATCTTAGAGGAAATGAAAGCATTCATTGAGTAGGGCAGCACTAGAAGATGTCTCTCAGAGAGCGTGGGTAATCTCCATGTCTGAGCACTCTCAAGATTCACCTCATAGAGGGTTGGCAACAGTCCCACTCCAATAATGAAATTTGGATGGAGACCTCTGAGCTTCATTCCATTCACTGCTTTTCTGGTTCTATAATTCCTGAATCATTAGCTGCTAAGTGCTTCTTTATATCACTGATTCTTCTTGTCATATAACATTTATTATTAGTAGTTTTGAGCTTAACATTTTCTTACTTTGCATCTCAAGTTCTTGACAGAAGAATGCTAGTCCACTGAGCTTAGCGTGGCATGAAAAATCATATTTGGTAGGCAGTGGTTAAGACAAATTGTGTTTATGAAGCAAATAAACAGAAAAACAAGGGGAAATACTTAATTTTTAAGCTTGCATGTGAGTGAATTTCTAAATACCTTTGAGTATTACGAAGATCTAGGCTACAAAATAACCATTATTTACATATTTTAACGTCAGGGTCTGGTGATATTTAATTTATGTGCCTAAGCTTTCTTCCTGGCCTGAGTGCTCTGAACCAAGGCTTAAAAAACAGTTTAAGGGTTATGGGCTTTACCTTGTCTTACCCTATTATGAATTTAACAGGTTTGTGAGACATTAGCAAGCATCAGATCCACTGACCACAAGACCAATTAAATAAATCACCTTGGTCTTATTTTCCACATACAGTAAACTGAAGAATGTAGATTAAAATAGAAGCATGGACAGTGTAATGAGACATCTCTTTCAAACTGTTCTGGTCATCTACCAAATTGTTATGGAATACCATGGAGAGTAGCTGTTAAAATACGGCTAATGAAGCGAGATATTCCAATATGATTTTTAATTGTATTATACCTACTTTGGTTTCTTGACATAAAATATTTTTAAATTTAGCTTTTTGTTGTAGAAGGTTTCAGTTTCAAAGATTTCTAAGTGAGAAGAGTAATCAGTAATGACAGAATAAAAAATCTGCCAATCTCACTAATTTAGATTTAGGAGTTTTCTTTGCCAGCTTGCAGTTTGTATTCCATATTGATGCCTTAAAACTCAAGATTTGCATTTTCTCAACTAGACACACTCTGTTGCTAATCTATGTTAAGTAATGTCAGTGTATATTTACCACAAGAAATAATACCAGACCACTAAAACTGAATTTCCAGAAGTGATGACAAGTCAGTTTGCACCTTAACAAGAGAACATCACATTCCCAAAAGCAATGAAAAATTAACTTTGCTCATTGTGCCACATGCACTGCAAAGTAGAGCTGTGTCATGCCAAATCTCATTATATATATTATCATATTATTTAATTGTATTACTATGATATTTTTCTTGATTCAATCCAAGCCAGTAGGATATGGTTTTATTGCTAAATGTTGATGCAGGCCAATTTTCACTCCCTTCAACCCTGCCCCTTTTCTTTAAGACCTGCTAGGTATTTTCTGCTTGATGTCAGCCTCTGCTCCCTTCCTTTCTTCAAGCTGCCCTTGTTCCATGCAAAAACTCTATCACCTACTACAGTTTCTGTACCAAAGGTAAAAGAATGTGGGTAGGCTGACCTTTAACAGAAATTGAAGATGAATTATTTCAAACAAAAATAAATGTCGATTCACAGTCAATTTTAACTAAGAAAGAGACAAACGCAGCAATCCTAATTAAACATGAAGGGCCTGATTCTCAGAGCTCTTGAACTAAAGATCCAAAGTACAGGCCGGACAGGACCAGAATGTTTCAAAGGCAGCACTCCTGAGGAAATCCTATCATTGCAACTAATGAGGTAGGGCTACAAAAGCCTTCCACCAGAGGATGGTGAGAATGCTTACTCTGTTTCAGGATTACACATTTTAATGCAGTATTTTAAACACTGAATGCTGGTTACATGAGGAGTTTTGCTTCATAGGGGAGATGATGGAATCTCTAGGTATCTTAAAATTTATCCATTAGTATTTCTTACTTATTTTTAATTTTTACTTTTTTTGACTTATACACTGCTTAAAAATCCCAAGAAATCTGTTTTATCTATTTATAAAGTGTGATATTAAAATCTATGCTCGAGAATGCAGAGTAATTGATGGTGTCAGACATAGTAGATCTCTGTTTTGCTGATCTGAAAGAGCTTAGTTCTGGGAAGGTTTTTTTTCCCTAGGAAATTTCAATAGGAGTATGTGTTTGAAAGGAAAATAAAGGTCTAAAAATAAACTTAAGACTTGTTTACTCTTGGAAAAAATGTAGATTCCCTGTCCCGTCCCCTTTTTAATGGTTTCTCAGTCAAGCAAGGCATATTTATATCCTTCTTCACGTATACTTTCCCCATAAATTAATCACTCCAAACAGACCCATGAGAATTTTTTTTCTTTCTTTCCCTTTGAACTCATCCTTTGTGGGATTATCTGTCTTTAAGGAAATGTCTAGAACTGCCCAGAGGACAATTCTGTCAGCTCCAGGGAGAGAGAGACTACTACAGTGTGTTATCAAAGTTGAATACCACTGGCCTTTTTCACTGATATATTCCTTTAAAAATTTGTCTCACCTGTAATTCTTCACTGAATTATTCCCAAATTTAATAGTGTTAAATTTTTATTTCTGACTATTTCCTAGCAATCACATATTGGCCTCTAAACAGAGGTTTTTTGAAACATATTCCTTATCATAGTTCTAACAACTTTAATTCCCTTTAAAATCTTCTGGTTTTACCAATACCTCTCAGCACCTCATAAAACAGATCTACTTTTGAATTTGGCCAAATCCATTAACCCCTTTTATACAAACATAATCAAGGATAATGAAGAATATAATCACAATAATGAAAACAAAGCCACTCTGAGACTTTCTTAGTGATCCTTATCATGTTTTCTTTCAGAGCCTCTTATGTTTCCTTCCCTCACTATTACTGTGCTTCCTTTCTATATTTTAATCTCCATTTGAATGGAGATTTGCTTCTTAAATAAGAACAGTGCAGAAGAATCTACCTCAAAAGGAAAATACAGACGTGGCAGAGAAAAATTCCAGTCTTAAGGGTTCTACACGCTACTGCTAATGATAAAGCTTTGACAACCAGTGCTCATCCAGTGAGCTGGGAAGTTATACATTAAATTTCTCAATGTCTTTGCCTTCATGGGAGTGAGATGACTTATCAGTGGTTCATATTCCCAGGTCTTTGAAATTTGTAACTTGTGCTCCTGAATTTATGATGTCAGCAGGACAAGTTCAGCCAATATTTCCACTCTCTGTTAGGTGCTAAGGAGAGCTTTTTCTTCCCATGGTTTGAATACCTGTGTTGCAGTACACTTAGAAGGGTCTCACTGCTGTCTCACTTTAAACACATCAAATGCTCTAGGTCGGGACAAATTCCAATCTGCTCCCTTTTTTCATGTCAGAAATCATCACTTACTGCAGGTGAGTGAGCAAACATGAATTTTAAAGAAATTAATATGCAGTTCTGCTCTAGAAATGGCTATTGGAAAATTGCTTTTTCACAGCATATCCTTTCTGTGGATGCTGCAGGAAAGAATGGGACTATGATACTTAAGGCACAGATGTAAAATATAAAGCACAAAGAAAACTACCAGATTCTCTGTTCCTGAGACCCTTCAAACTTCTGTGTCAGAATCATTAGAGTCTTGAGCTATTTTAAACCCAAATAAACCCTAATATAGCTTCAGCATTATTTTAAATTTACATATTTGAGATGAAATTTGAATTCTTGGTTCTGAAAGAAAAAGCAGGCTAACCCAAAAAAGCTGAGTTAGTTCTTAAACTAAGCCAATATGCTAAATAAATTTTTTACTTGATAGCATCATACTTCTGGGGTCTGTATGAGGACTGTGAATACGAACATGATTTGTGTATCACTGTCAGTGGGATGACTTCTACAGATGATGATTGAACACAAACTTGTTTTTGCAGATGCAGCTTCCTATGTTGTTTTGAGAGTATGAGTTTCCATCAGTTTGTTCCATAAAAGAAAGCACACAACTCCAAAGGAACAGCAATTTCTTAACACAGCAAATGAGCTAATCAAATTAGACACACACCCACTTTGACATACTCAAGTGAATCTCAGGAAATTTTCCAAGCACTCTGCTTGTTCCTACTGCAAATACGTATTCCTTTGCTTTCAAAACCACTGTGAGTTTTGTTTAAAAAACAGAAGTGAAATCTGCAGTATTAGACATCCAGCAAATAAATAAACAATAAAATTAATCTATGTGCCATAAAAATCATCAGCTAAAGAAAAGGAGAAGTTGGACAACCATAACTGAATACTTTCCTTTTTCAAGTTACTGGGGAACCTCCCAAAGCAAAGTGACACCCAGTTACAACTCAGTTAAGGACCTGGGTCTACATAAGCAAGTTCTGGTGTTCCGTTTCTAGAGGAGCTTACAGCACTACTCAGCTGCTTCTTGTCTTTGCTGCCAGAAACTTTCCACTCAACCACAGAATAGAAAGAAAACAACTTGTCTGTTTTAAAAACTCTCCAGTTCATGGCATGGTATTTTAGACCAAAACACTTTTCCTGGCAGAATGCGCTAAACAATGAGATTTTCCACTGCAGTGGTTAATGTGAAGGATCATGTTCCCTGTCATCACCCTTACTCCCAGGACAGATGCAAGCAGCACAGTGGCCGAGAGGGAGAGACATAGGCAGGCATCTCTTGAACTGCGAAACAATAGTCAGCAGATTGGTCTGTTGTAGACCTTAGACTCCACAATAACTAGTTTCTGGAGTTTTTCAGCTCATGTAATGCCAGGTTCAGTGCATCTTCAGAAACAGCAGCCTTTTCACATGCATGTACTCCTTTGTTTTAAAACTTCTGATCCCAGGATTTACTATCAGATATAAATCGAAGCAGTTTTTTACCTGGAGAGTTATTAGTAGCTGTTTGTGACTCCAAATGTGGAGGCATTAACTAATGTGAATCAGAGAAACCTATTTTCTTTGAGAAAACAAAATCATCAATTAAAAATCACCTTTCTTGGGAAAATATATTGGGATGGGCTCTCTTTTGGACAAAAGGAAATTTTGCATCCCTGAATATGTAATTCTTTCAACTGTTAAAGGAAAACAATTTCACAAAAGTCAGAAGTTAAACATAAAGATTATGTCAGGAAAAAAAAAGGTTGAGATTATATAATCCAAATAATGTTTTGCTTTCAATGTCGTTAGAAAATGAGCTTTTTTTTCAGGTGGAACCAGGCAAATTAAGCATTGGTCATAAAAATTTGCCCATCATATGGGGGGTTGGAACTAGATGGTCCTTAAAGTCCCTTAAAACACAAACCATTCTATGACCCTGTGATCTTTTTTCCAGATTTACTCTTTGAATATGTCCCTAAAAATAAACTCCAAAATCAAATCATTCTTCATGAGTGTTATGTTCTGCTTATGAACATTTTAAAATGAGATAGATTTTCTCATAATCACGTAAAAATCCATCAAAGCCAGTGATGATCAGATTCTGTGTAGAATGCTTAAATTACAATGCACTATTCATGTCTCTCACTGTTTTCTCTTCAGGTTTCTTCTTTTCCCATCAATCCACCAGTTGCCTTTGGCAACTAATTCTGTATCTTCTGGATACAGAAAGAACAGTCACTTTATTTGAGCTGGTTTATCTGCAGATGCTTAATATTTGATTTATCCAAAATGGAAAAATTGACTGACGTTGCAAAACAAAACAAAAAAAGATCTCCAAGCTAGTTTTTCTTTTCTGTTAGATCAGGCACAGTGATACAAACCAATTTATTTCTATTCTGTAACTGTAGCTAATAATTATCTTTCTTTCTAGAAGAATTGTCTTTCAGCGCAGGAAATTTGATAAACTACTTTATCCTTGTATAGCCAACACCTTTACAGCAGCTTCACTAAAGAATAAAATCAAGTAAAATCCTTTTGAGTTTTGAGTTGAACTCCATTTCTTTATAAAATGCTGCTTAACCTACATGATGAATGAGAAAGCTTTTCATCTACCAAATAAGACAGTCACCATTTCTAAAGACAATAAAAATGACAAAAGTAAGACTCTGATTTGCATGCTTTAGCAGTCATGTTTTAATGCACAATTGATTTAGTGAATTCACAAAGGCAACGTCTCATTTTGTCTAGTGAAAGGGCCATATTATACAAGTGTAGAAAGAAATCATCTTTATAAAAGAAAGTAGCTAAACAGTACAGAATCAGCAATAAGACCATATGAATCAAGATTTTCTTCCTTCAGATATTTCAGACACACTCAAAATGAGTTGTTTGATTTTCCTAGATTTAATTTATTCTACTCTGCAAAACAAGATGAAACAGTCTTCTTTACAGATCTCACTAAGGTGTTCTGAAATTTATTTATATGAGCCTGTTTATGCTGGCATTACAATTCTTACATGAAGTAGATTTGACCATTTGTATCTATGGATCAGCAGCACAGAAAAAAAATGTGTTAAAATTGGTTGAACCTCTTTAAGAACTGCTTTAAGCTTTCTTTGGGAAGCCAAGAAAAGGCCAGTGAAGTTCCATGTGCAGCCTCCTGATAAATCTGTGGAATGGACACAGTGGAGCCGAGGGTTTGCACAGGAGTAGGGACTAAATTTAAATTTAACTCTTGACTCTTACTTAAGTTTTAAACAGTAATCATTCACAGGGTGAAGACGGAAAAAAATCCATTTGTGTGTGCAATATGCAGAAATTGCATATTGCTTTCTTTAAAAGAACATGATTGTCTCAGCAGCAAACCTAGCACTCCCTACTCCCTCCCTAAGTCATGTGCTTAAGTGCAGCAGGAATCCTTGTGGTGACAGGACTAGACCTTGAGCAGTCATCAGAAAAGCCTTGCTTGAAACAGGCGTGGAGAATGAATGGAGGCATCTTGGGAGAGCTCTGAGAGGATAGAAACAAAACACTTTTGCAGGAGGGAGGTAGGAAAGCCTGCACAGCTGCTTCCTTATTTGCTATTGAGTGATTTCAGTCTCCAGAGCTGTCAGGCCAATACATTGCACAAATCTTAAATCCACTTAAAACAGCCAGCTGATTTTGATATAAGCATGCTTTTCTTTGACTTGCCAAGAGTTCTGAGGGAGTCTCTTAATTAAGAGGCACAGTTCATTTGTTATACAAAGACTCCGTGGCTTTTTCACACCTGCTTTGTAAAGTGTTTCTCTCTAGGGAAAATCCAGCCAAAGCATTTTGTTCCAGTTCTACTTTAACAGTTTCAGTATTGCCTTGCAACATGCTGCAAAGTAACTTTTTAAAAGATCTGTCGTCTCCTTTTCAACTCCACCCCATTCACTGCACTTTCAATAAACTTGTTGGGGTAACCATTATCTATTGGCTAATATTAGCTATAGATTTTATCTTGGCATTCAGCATTCCTGCTTAGTTTGCTCATCATTTCTTTTCTTTTCTTTTATCATTCATTGAGTCTCATACTATCATAGGCATGTTTGATATAAGCATGGGGACAGGAAAGGAAATGAAGCTAAGGACTTCATCTTTTTCTTTTGATAGTTCCTCCAGTTTTGCTGGGAATGTGAAAGTCATCAAGAAGTGAGAAACTGTTTAACCAAGAACACTCTCTACTGTGAGAAACCTCCCATGTTACCTTCATTAGTAGAATCTCTTCCACATATTTGAGAGTTTTGGCGTTTTGTTATTATTTCTTTTTGCATATTCAATTCTGATGATTTTAGGAATTCTGAAGTCATTATCTTTTAAAACTTACTTTGAGACGCACCAAACTTTCTCTCCCAGGGGTTATAAAATTTTGGATTAACAGCCAAGAATCTTCTGCTTTAAGGACCCCCATCATTATCTAGGAAAAAGTAGTAGTAGAAAGATACTAACATTGACTGGAAGTAAAACCATCTAATCAAAGTGCTGTGCCAATGATCTTAGTCAGAAAATATATACAATCTAAGTCTTTCCTTGACAATTCTATTTGGAAATTCTTAGGTATTTGGTCTTAATACATTTATAAATCAACAAAAAAGCTTTTATAACAAGGCATAACTAATGATCTTAAAAAGATAAGAATGGCATATCTAACTTGTCTTTCGTAATATACCAGGATTTCCATGCTTATCTAAAGGAATGGACAGATTCTCACTGGTTATTTAGCTCTCGATGCCTTTGAATGAGGCTTTGTGGGCTGCCTTGAAAGTTCTGGAAAGTGTCTGAGCTTATGCAGTCTTTGCTGTTTCAAGGAATATCTTTATACGAGGTGTAGAAGCAAACATCTCTTGTTATTGACAGAATTTAGACTGGAATGATTTAGACCAAAGTAAAGTTTCACAAAAGAGAGCAGAGCAATGAAATACAAAAGGAAAGTTCTTTTGCTTATCTCTTTGAACTGATAATATGAGAGGCAGATAACTGTTAGTGATTGAACAAATGATAAGATTTCAAATAAATGGCACACAGAAGATCTATGAAGTATTTCTACAAAGTCTGACAAGAAACTGTATTTATTACATCTAAACCTTTATTACTTGCTCCTCAAAGTTTTTTAGAAACAACTGAAATTGGATGACTGATGTTATTTGATGTGTACTGTGCTGGTGGACACTCCAGTGAGAAAGTGATCTCACACAAACAAAGTTAATGAATGTTTAGAAGATCTCCAACATTCTAAAAACATAATTCTGCAGGATATTTCTGCAAATACCCACTCCTCTCAGAAGATGTAAATGTTTGAGGGTACTTCTAGTCACCTGTGTGTCTCACAGGTTTTTGTTGAGCCCGTAAAAATATCTGAAACATGCAGGAATAAAATGAATCTTGCTCACTACTCTTTTGAGCTTTTCCCATGAGAACTTCTTGCTGTACCATTTGATCAAAGAAAAGCCACACAGGTAGCCCGTACCAAGTGGAAGCTGCCTGGAGGCTCCTCTGTTCCAGTGATCGGTCTGTGTCCAAGGAATTTGTGTGGTACAACACAAGCCTGAAGGCCACGCTGTACGTGCAGCAAAGCACAAACCTGGGCCTGTTCAGGAACCTGTTGTGTGGATCACTGGCTCCTCAATGCATAGCAGACTCACGGCCACGATCATTGTGGTAGGCAAATACATATTGTTATGAGGCATTAATAAAAATGTTGTATTAAGATATGTTTACCTGAGGTTATCTCCTACATAAATTTACATCTCTTCAATTACAGAAGCATTTTAGATGGCTGAAATGATCATAATCACATTTTACTTGCATTTCCTTCCTAGTTTTGACTTTTCATAGTGCATCAATAAATATGTGTCCTTTCACTCTTAAAGTTTCCTCTGTTCTAACATCTGACTACTCAACCAAAGTTAAGCACCAGTCATTTCACAAGTAGCTATACTTGGAAAAGAGAAATTTGTTCCTTCTTCAAAGGCTAAAGTTTTATCAGAGAGAGATTTTCTGATTTGGATGTATACTGAGTTCCCTTTACAGTGCTTTGACTGTGAAGAAATTGTTAAAGCAACTGCAGATACAAGAGACTTTTTTTTACACTGTACAAAAACACAAGAATCAAAAGATGGTTCTTACTCCCCACAGGCCTGATGAGTAAGAAAAAATTTGAAAAGAGATGGGGAAAAGAAAGAGGGTAAAGCAAAAACTGAGCAAAGCAAAAATAAGGAATTCATTCATTAATTCCAGTCAACAGGCAGATGTTTTGACATTTCCAGGAAAGCAGGGTTTAATGACATGGAGTGGCTACTTAGAAAGACAAACACAGTAACTCTGAATCTCCACCCTCCCTCCTTTCCCTTGTTTTTTGTATACTGAGCATGATGCCATATGTATGGAACATCCCTTTGGTCACTGGGGTCAGTTGTCCTGGCTGTGTCCTCTCCCAGCTTCTTGCACACCTCCAGGCTCTTTGGCAGGGCTCTGTGAGAAACAGAAAAGGCCTTGATGTTGTGTAAGTGCTGCTCAACAGGAACAGAAGTTTCATGTATTATTGACACTGTTTTGGTCACAAATTCAAAGCATAGTGCCACATAAGCTGCTATGAAGAAAATGAGCTGTGTCTCAGCCGAAACCAGCACAGCGTGCCAACAGGTACCTGTGTGTATTATATCTGGTCCTCACAGTGAATTGGACTGAGAAGGTGAAGGTCAACTTGTTCCCAGAAAAGGCTCTAGCAAGTCACTATCAGTCATGGCCATGTGGTCTTCAGATGGAGGGCTTTGCATGTGCCTTAATGGAGCCTGTGTAATTTCTCCAGCCTGCTAAGGTCCCTCTGGAAGGCAGTTTTATCTACCATCATAATGTTCTAGATAATCCTTGTCTAGATTATCCACTTATGAAAGCAGAACTACCACAGAGAATTAAAAAAGACCCCATCTAAATAAGAAACAAATAATTGCATTCACAATTTTAATTTATGTGTCTTTCACAGTGATTCTAATACGCTTTGCCTACACACAGTGATTTTAAACTGTATAAATAATTTAATTTTTATCTCCAGAGAATTGTAGATGCTTTTAAGTAGACAGCAGGATAGATCAAAGGTATTTGAAATGTTTCATCCAGTAAAGACAAATCGAGAAAGGAATGGCAAAAGCCTTGCTTACATTAAAAAAAAAAACCAATACACTAAGGACAGTGGTTAGTTGACATAACATCTACTGGAGGAGGAAGAGGAGGAGGAGAAGAAGAAGAAGAAGAAGGAGGAGGAGAAGAAGAAGAAGAAGGAGAAGAAGGAGAAGAAGAAGAAGAAGAAGAAGATGATGATGATGATGACGATGATGATGATGATGATGATGATGTTGAAGCAGAAGCCAAAGAAGCAGAAGGAGAAAAAGGAGCAGGAGTATAGCAGAAGCTGCAGCAGAATAAGCAGGAGGGAAGATGATGCCTGGGGTGCCCACCTAAAGACAGACTAGACAAGAATAAAGGAATAAAGGTAGGTATTTATTTGAAGGGCCTTCAAAGGTACACCTTGGGCAGTCAAAAGGCGACACCCGAGATGGACCCTGGGTCACAGGTTCTTCATGCTTTTATAAGTTTGGTTCATTTGCATATCAGGGTTAATTGTCCAATTATAACCTCAGTTCATGATGTAATCACCCCAAGTTTGCTCTCCTCTCAGAGGCTTTTAGTTTACACATTTTGGGGCCTCGTGTCCTTGATGTGGAAACCTGGAGAGGTTTGTTATGTCTAACCAGCATGAGAGAACAGCAGCTAGCACACTTTCTTCACAAGAAACTTCAGTTACACACTAGGCAGTACAGGATTTGAAAAATATAAAAGTTAAAACATAAGGCATCAAAGAAAAAGCAGAAGCAGAAGAAATAGAAGAAGTAGAAGCAGAGACAGAAGCCACAGAAGCAGATGAAGAAGCACCAAATGCTGAAGCAGAAGCAGTGCATGAAGCAGCTGCAGTAGATGATGAAGAAGCAGAAGAAAAAGAAAAAGTAAAGAAAAAAAAAAAGAAAAACAAAAAATGAAAAAGAGTTGCTGGAATTACTTCGGGAGTTCGTTATGTATTGGTTTTCATCTTCCCTTTACCAAACTAAATATCTCCTTTGTAGATCATGTGCTCTAGGCCCTACACCATTTCAGCATCCCTCTGCTGGATGTTTTCCAAGTTTTTCCACATCCTTCATTTATCATGAGTTCTTCAGCTCAAAACTGACTGAAATCTCCCCAGGTTACTTCCCTAATTAGATACAGTTTAAGTTCTTAGAAAAGCTAGGCAAGATCTTTGGGACCTAGCCTTCCAAGAGATGGATCTGGCTGCTGTGCTTCATCCAAAGTAGTATGAGCAAAGGAAGTGGTTTAGCTCCGATAGGAGGGTTCTAGCTCTGACCTCAAGACTGCATTTTCATAGGTTGCTAGTAGCTAAAAAATGTGAAGTGGTGCCTTGCAGGGCTGTCACAGTTTACCATAGACAGATCTGCATGTTTTAACACAGAGCAGGCTTCACTTTCAAGATGGTTTTCTTGAACCAATATATACTCCAGCAGTTAAAAGATTCTGTGATGGTGAAACAGATTTTTTTGTCAAACGAGAGAATTCTCATTGGATTTTCTTGCCTTTATAGCTTAACTAACCATCAAAATTTGAGGCTTTGCATAGTTTTCCCTTTCCTTGAAAAGCAGCATGTATGGGAAACATGGACCCCAATGTTTGAATTTTTATCAGTGTTCTGAATTTTTGATGCTGCTGCATTTTGCAATCAAACTGGACCTCTCCCCAGTTTTTACTGTTCTTATTAAATAAAAATACTTTTATCTACAACCTCAGTCATGAACTGAGTGCACTGAAATAATCCACACTGCAAAAGCACTCCCCTTTGACCTGCTTTGTCCTGACACGAAGTAGTTTATTACAACCACTGAGTTGTCACCTAATTAAGCAAACAGATGCCTGTAAAATAATGGTGAAATCTATATCTTGGCTGATGCATGATTTTATGTTTAGAGCAAGGATGGCACTGTCACAGATTCACACATGTGACACACTAAGTGTTGTACAAAAAAAGAGAAGGAGGTGGAGATGTGGACCTCATACAAGGATTTTTGTGCTCACATGCTAAAAGAGAGTTCTTCTGTTCCCCACCCTGGTTTGACTATTTTGACTGTAAATTCTTCAGAGCATGGGCTTTCTCTTACCCGGGGACAATGTGCACTAATATCATTTGATCTTCCTCAATAATAATTTTGAATAAATAATAAGCATAAACAAGTACACTGATGTAAAGTGTAGCTTGCTCAGCTTGCTCAAAATGTGCTACTCCCTCACTGATTACTCTAAAGAGGTGCATGACAGACTGGGAGGGAGTCCAAAGACACACCTCCTGGCAGAGGAGAGAGATTCCTTCCATCCTTAGCAGTGTGAGGGAGAACCTAGGAAGCTATTAGAGTGTGTATGGTCTTTCTGATCCACACTGAGGAGAGTTGGAAACATCTCTGATGGGATAGCAGAGTTTCGGTGTCAAGCTCTGCCTCATTTATTACATTTGCTACTGATGTGAAAAAGGGAGTTTAGAACTTTTGCATCAAAAATCGTCCAGGACATGGCTTGAAAAATCAAACAAGAGGACTTTACAGGTTAAAGAATAGGATGTTACAGTAAAGAAAAAAAAGCAGAAAGGGGAAAATGGGGAACACTATCCAACTTGGAGAACATCTAGCTAATCTTAACACCTCGAATTTTAATTAGAGTATGATTTATTGCATTCTATGTTATTTAATTCTCTAAAAAAAGTTGAGGCATTTTTTCAATATCATTATTCCTTACAAATATTCCATGGACACAGAAACCAGGAAAACTATATTACCAAGTCATACCTGAAAGAATTTGTGGACAGCAAATTGATTGTATGCTCGAAATATGATAAAAGGGGAAAGGGATGAAAGAATGTAGTACCAAACAGCATTTTCCGCAATATTTTTTTCTTACACAATTATGGGCTATTATTCTGAAAAATTCCTAAATATATGCTTAAATTCCAGGCCCAGTGTAGCTTTGACTAGAGTGGTATGTTTAGGTTTATCGGCAGGACTAAGTGCTTTGTTTGTTCAAGAAATAAATTACTTACATGACTGAAACTAAACCACACTAAGCAAATGAACAAAATAAATATTTCATAGTGAGTGTAAGATCAGAACCCAGGCCACCACACAGCCAGATAGACACATTTTATGAGTAAGTTTGCTTTATTCTCGTATGGTTTTGTAGAACACATAAGTGGGAGTATTTTTGCAGAATACATAAGAGAAAAATGAAGCTAGAAGCAAAACTGACATCACACAATATTGAGCACACCTGTCCTAAAGCTGTTAGATGCCTCCAGGTTCCTGTTTCAAAGGAAAAACAAAATAAGCTGAACCAAACAAGAAACCCAATACAGATGAAACCAACAAAACAAAAAACCCAGACACATTGATACTCTCTTTGAAAACATTAATGTCACAATAACTTGAGGTTCAGGGATTCATTCTGCAATACTGATACCACATGAACAGAGAAACAAATGATGTGATGTAATCTGGTTAATATTTGTTAAAGCAATCAGACTCATGACATTGCTTGAAAGAAATCTGAAAGATTTGACAACTTTGAGAAGGTGGGACATTGAAAAGATGCAAATTACCTGTCATGAAATATTAAATTTGGTTATCATCTTTTGAAAACCTCTGCATCAGTCAAGAAAAATGCAGAGAATGTGATTTTTTGATTCTACAAAAAGCTTATAGTCTAATGTTCTGCTTTTAATTAAAACATTAAGCTGGGCAGATATCCCCCACTCATACATCAGAATGTCAAGATGTTTAATGTAAGATTTCTTCTTGGCAGTTGTTTGTCACAAATTATAATGATTAACAGCTCTTGCACTTTACTGCAGGAAAATAGGGGCAGGCATACATGAGTGTCAGTATTTTTCCAGTCACAGTAAATGTTCACAACAACACTGTTCAGTGAGAGGAAATTCCATAGAACATAGTGGAAAATTTGCATTTAAATGAATGCCTTCTATTTCTGCGTTCTAAATAAAATGAACCATCTGCAGCTAGACAATATATCTAAAGTTAGCATGATCCAAAGAGCTCCAAGGTACAGGATAACAGTTCCCTTTGATAAAAACAAGCAGTAGACTAGGTTTGGTCAATAGTTAATATCTCCGATAGAAATGCAAAACTTGTTTATCTATTTCTCCTTTCAGAATGGGAGAAGAATTTGACTCTTGAGGTACTGCTGGAAGAAAAGTCCATGATCTTTATGAATATTCATTATTTGCAGATGTTCTACTAACAACTAATATGATTAAAATTTTGTAAGTACTCATTGTTTAGGCTAAGAGAGAGTTAATTTTCTTCACAATAGGTTATGGCACTATGCTTTGGATTTGTGACCAAAACAGTGTCAATAGTACACCATTCATTACTGCTGAGTAGGAATTACACAAGATTGAGGCTTTTTTTGTTTCTCATATGGCCCTGCCCATGAGTAGGTTGGGGGTGTGGAAGAAGCTGGGAGAGGACAGAGCCAGGTGTGGAAGAAGCTGGGAGAGGACAAAGCCAGGACAGCTGACCCCGATGACCAAAGGGGTGTCCACACTATATGGCATCATGCTGAGCAGTAAGAACTGGGGAAAGAAGGAGAAAGGGTGAAGATCAGAGTGTTGGCATTTGTCTTCCCATTAGGTGTGATGGAGCACTGCTTTCCTGGAGATGGCAAAATATTTGCTGGTTGATGGGAAGTAATGAATGAACTCCTTATTTTCGCTTTGCTTGTGCCTGCAGCATTTGCTTTACCTATGAAACCGTCTTTATCTCAACCCATGAGTTTTCACACTTCTACTCTTCCGTTCATCTCCCCCATCCCACTGCAGGGGAGTGAGCAAGTGGCTGGGTGGTGCTTAGCTGCCTACCCAGGTTACACCACAACAGTACATTTTTAGTTATTTCTTCCCCCTCAACACCAATATTTCTTTCATAACTGTTCCCAATCCTGCATTATGTTCTTGCACCAAATATTCTTGGTATGCCACATATGCTTAGATAAGGACACTCATAAATACTAATTAATTAATTAATCAGTTAGCTGTGCCACTGAAATTTTATCATGAAAACAAGAATCCTTCCAAATCCTCCTTCCAAGTTTATTGTATTAAACACGATGGTTTCACAACTCCTTCTATGACTCTCTCTTCTAAGCCAAGTGGGTCTAGCAGGTTAACTGCTTCTCACAAAGGAATATTCAGCCTGTGCTTCTCAACTTACCATCATTTTTACTGCATGCCTCTAGATACCATACATATGCTATTTTGGGGTGACTAAAGAATTCCTGAGAAATGTACACCACCATACTACAAAGACAACACACTGCTGTCTTTAAAATGATCTTACAGATCACTCCTGATTTTACGTCCCTTTGAGAGGGCAGAAGAAGCAAAAATTTCACTTGAAATATTGTGTGATCCTACATTTCCTATCTTACCAATTCCAAACCCTTACATCACATATTTTTACACCTCCTAAACAGGAATCCAAACCCATGTTCCTGACGCTGCCACTCAACTCACCCAAAAGATGGATTAACCTTATTCACCCTCTCCTCACACTGCTGTCTCATCAGTTCTTTTTCCTGTACTTCCCTGCTTCCATGTCTGCAGTACTGCTGTGTTTTAATCCCAGCCACACAGTAAGTCCCACACAGCCACATGCTCCCCCCTCTCCCCTCAGTGGGATGGGTAGGGGAACTGGGAAAAGGTAAAATTCACAGGTTAAGAACACTTTAATTATTGGAAAAAAGTAAAAGATGATGATTATGATAGTGAAAAATAATTTTAAAAGGGTAAAAGGAAAACAAGTGATGCACAATGCAGTCACTCATCACCCACTGACCAATGCCCAGCCCATCCCTGAGCAGGGATCGGTGGCTCACAGCCAACTCTCCTCCATTTATATACTGAGAATAACATCCCATAGTATGGAATGTGTCTTTGGCCAGTTCAGGTCAGCTGTCTTGGCTATGCTCCCTCCCAGCTTCTTCTGTACCTGCTTGCTGGCAGAGAATGAGAAATTGAAAAGGTCTTGATTTAAAGTAAGCACTACTTAGCAACCACTAAAACATCAGTGTTATCACTATTATTTCACACTAGATCCAAGACACAGCTCTGTGCCAGCTGCTAAGAAGAAAATTAATTCTATCCCAGCTAAAACCAGTACAGCATCCACCACTTACTCCATATAATGTATGTCATGCCACACTTACAATACCTTATCTGTCACCTTTCCTGTTTTTTGATATATGCACACAGATATATTCTCTTAGTCTATGGACCATTTATTGAGTTCATTTAGTCCATTAAATTGGGCTCCATCTGTCATAACAATCTTTCAAGGCAGCAAAGATGGTGTGTGAATTGTTGCATGTTGAAGTCAGTTCTGATTCCATCACCACTGCACTTGTCCAGTTTCATCAAAGTTCAGTTTTCATTAATGTGGCAATCAAAAGGAAGCGAGGTTCAGATCCCAGTGTGATTATGAGCATATAGCTGCTGTAGAAGTGATAATATACAGTGCTATCTAGCAATTAACATCATGCAATTTCATTGATTGGCTATTCTTACCCCAAATCAAATCCCCTTGAGGCACACACCAGGCCTCCTCATCCTTCCTCTTTAGCCACTAAGGGCACTCAGGCTCCTGAGTAAAAGCAATCGTACGGATGGATCTGCCTTTGCCTGAGGCAGGAATAACCCAGATTGTTTCCTCCTGCATATTTTTTATGTTCACTACAGGAACTTTATCCTATTCTACAGACATAAAAGTTTTGTTTGGGCAGGGTCAGACCAATTGGCATGTCCCCTAGTGTTGACTAATTAGGTGGCCTTTTCTAGATGTGTATTCCAAAGTTTGAGGGTCCCCCCATCCGTTGCTCTCAGTGTAGTCTTTAACAGTCCATTGCATTGTTCAATTTTTTTCCAGAGGCTGGTGCGTGAGAGGGGATGTGATATACTCACTCAATGCCCTGATCTTTGGACCAAGGTCTATGAGGCTTTGTTGGAAGTGAGTCCCATTGTCCGATTCCAGTTCTTTCTGGAGTACCATGTCACAGACATTTTCTTAACCCTAAACAAGATCTGAACTGTATTCAACAGCAGGCTGGATCCTAGCAGAAGGACCAGGTTTGTTTCAAGGTAATTTGAATGATATTCAATACCTTTAAAAATTTCACGTGCTATGGTGAACAGCCTGGGAAGGAAGGAAGGAA
>VXBT01005226.1:0-16709 GCA_013400235.1 Oriolus oriolus | reverse complement strand
AACGCAGCACTGCCGCAATGAAGGAGGCAGTTTTGCTTCTATTGAATGCAGTTCAGAAAAGGTCAATGTTCATATCTCTCTAGAAGTGCTGACATTATTTAAATAGCCAATCCTGAAACCCTAACCTTCTTATATTTCTCTTTGGATTTGTGTTTGTTTCATTTAAAAGTCCAAAAAGGGGCTATTATCTTCTTAGGTTTTACAAATTTGAAAGAAAAAAAATCCACAAAATAATCTTCAATGTAAAACCAATAAAATATCAATTATGGCTTTATCCTGCTTCTCTTGCAAGTACTACTTCTGAAGGTCCATATTTCTGATGACAGTTAAGCTGCAGCAGCTGCACAGTGAGATAGACTGGAATATTAGCAAATTACTTGGAACCAGTTGTTTGCAACACAAAGTTATGAAATGACATTTTTCTTTGTTATTTTATTTCTCCCACTTCCATTATTTTCTACCATTTTTTCATTCAGACAAGACCACAACATCAATCTGTTTCAAAATCTTTTCGTCAGCAATTGAATCCGAGTCTAATTTAAAACCAATTCTACACAGACCACCTCAAAGTTAAAAGCAGTATTTCCTCATCTTCAAACCTATTGTCCTAATGCTATCTCTTAATCAAAAGATTATTTACAATAACAACAGAAACTGCAAAAGCCAAAAGAGATGGTAGTTAAGAATGCAAGAAATGGCTTGCTTTTATTTTAAATAAAAATCACAACAACAAACCATCTCCTGAAAAATAAAAATGTGGAAGATGAAAGTGTAAGAGCAGATAATCATAGAACAAAAGGCACAGCTAACATTAGGGATAATATTTGCTTACAGGGAATATATTTCACAGATACCAAAATAGCTAGAAGTATCTACATTGGTGTCACACCTCCCTTAATCTTATTCCAAAAGGGTTTTGAAAAAAAAAAAAGGGCATCTTTAAGAAGAGAATTCTTGAACTCTCTGTTGAGGTCAGGTTTTCTCCTTTGGTAAGAAATGTTCTATTCTGAACTGCCAGTCTGGGTGGGAATAGATAAAACAGACTACTCAGAGCAGACTAGTAGTTCAGTGTGACACTAGTTAAAGTATCCATTACCTTCTTGTTTTGTACTTTGATAAATTAAAACTAAAAAATATCAGAAACTAGCTATCTTCACGGGAATAAAATTTCATAGTAACAGGAGTCCAGAATGCATCTATATATATAAACTTTATTTCCTCCTCTTGATTGGTACTGATAAAGAATAACAGAGATTCATAGCTTTCGTTGGAAGACACGTAATTTTCAGAGACATTTAGAAATACATGGCTTCATGCTTTTAAAAAATGCGTTAGACCTTTCAAGAAATAATTTTACTACAAAATATCACTCTCAGACTCTTTGTAGGACAGTACAGCCATTAATAATGCTTTGTTGTTGCATATTATATGATTTACACTCTACCCTAATGGCTTAGAATCTTCTTCTTCTTTTTTTTTCCCCATTATGAACAAATTAGCTCTGTTTTCATGGCACAATTAGTTGCAAGTCCTTCATTTTCATTCTGTGGAAAACTGAAGGACAAATCAGTGATAACAGAATCACAAGGTAGCACTTGGGTAGTCAGCTAAGATTGTTGTCTAGGAGCAATTTATCATGTAAATGGTGTCCGCTTTGTTTTATGGAAATCTGAAAACAGCTTTCTGTATGATTGAAGCCTTTGTCAGTGAAAACCCCTTCAAAAATGTGACAAATGTTTCTTATCTCTGGGAGATGCTCAAAGGACTTAAGTGATAAAAACTATATATACACTTACTATTTTTATCCAGGTCACACACATCTATAGCATTCTGAGGATTTAGCAGACCTGCCAGAAATATAAGATTTTCTCTTTATTGACTCAATTCTGTTTTAGGGGGAAAACAATCCCATTTCAGAAGAGTCAAAAAAGATTGTTTGTTTTACCCATGCTATGTATAAATATTAATTACCATAATCATAAATAAACAAAACATAGTATGAAGTGGTTTCTCAGAAAAATAAGAAGCATGTTACAAATGATATCCAAGCCTTTTTGGAATGCGAACTGTCTCCTTATTAATTGTCACATGCCTCTCTCTGTCAAAAGCCCCTTCAGGGTCTCATTATCTCATAGATCTCCTCCTTCCCGCTCTGCCAATCCACAGACATTTTCCACTGCATGCCATGGCTACATTTCAGCTCTCACAGGTGAATTAATATATATATTCCACTGTGAATAAATGGCACAATTGTGGGACTTTACATCTCTTATAGCACCGACTTATGGGGGTTTTTAAAATGAAATTCAAAAAATCTATTTCACAAAGTCTCCTCAAACACATTTAGATGATTGCTCATTTAAAGAAATGTTATTAAACCATCTGGGATAAAAAACAAGCTACCCATGAGCCAACTATGAGTGCAACATGAAAAACAGTTTCCAAGAACAGCGGCGTCCAACACAAACCTAAACTCGGCAAATGATGCTCTGGAATTCAGAGGAATTTCCCTCCTTCTACAATACAGAAGACGCAAAGCACTGATTTTTAACACAAGTCATAGCATTCTAAAACACGAGTGAACTCCACCAGTAAATGAAATACGGCTTTAAGTCTCCCATTTCCATTGTCTTGGCTTGAAGAATCAGAGATTCATAAAAAGACCTATTTCTTATTTTGTGTGTAATTTGCTCAACCTATGCAAAAAGTATTATCCAACTGATGAAGGAGAATAAATCTCCAAATAAGCCTGAATTCATCCTATTTTTACTCAACTTTTCTGATTTTTTTTCTACCTCTTTTATTTTCTAAGAAGATTCTGGCATAGAAGGAGTGTTTTGTGTTTTGTTTTAGAATGTATACTGTGTCTACATACACAGATATCAATACCTTCTGCCTTGGGGAGAGAAGGGGACAACAACCATATATTATTTTATTTTAACAGATGAAACTTTATATTCTTTGTGGCATAATGGGCAAAGAATTTTGGTTGCTTATATCTGTTCCTGTCATTGTTTACTTCCTAAATCTGTTTCCTTGAAACAATATAATTTTTCTTCAAAACCTTTTTTTTGGGAGTGGGGGGGATGTATTAGCAATAGTCATGGAGGGTTTTTTGAACAAAAAAACCCCACAAAATTGTTAGAACAAGCAAGGAAAATATCCATTATTTCTTTTCTTTATCTGAGATCTGAGAAACAGGAGCCAAGAAAGATGGAGAGAGGCTTTTTACAGGGACATGTAGTGACAGGTCAAGGAGGAATGGACTGAAAGAGAATAGGTTTAGATTAGGAATAGGAATAAATTCTTTCCTTTGTGAGTGGTGAGGCACTGGAACAGGTTGCCAAGAGAAGTTGTAGGTGCCCCATCCCTGGAAGTGTTCAAGGCCACATTGGATGGGGCTTTGTACATGATATGAACCAAAGGAGCAAGTGAAACCAACCACACTGAGAAGTTATTCCTGACTGGATTCCAATTCTGTTCCTGCACCTATGAGGAAGCACAATATAGGTAGCAGATTTCAATAATGTGAAATCATCAAAGTTAATTTCAAATCTCGCCATCTTTAACATTTATTCATTTTCCCTCAAATACTTTTCTAACCTTAAACCATTTTTTATTTGGTTCCAGAACCCACAACTTCTGTGCAGATTCATCTTGGCCACCGTTTTTTGCACATTATCTCAGTGTTAGGCTTCATTTTAAAATTCATTTTTTCCTTAGCTTCCAATATATTCAAGTTTGATAAAACCTAATGGGCTCAAAGGCAGACAGATTAAAGTGCACATTTTTGACATAAGCAATCTTCTTTAATAGAAGGCACTCTTATTATCAACTTTGCATTCACTTTCTGTGCAAGAAAGGAAAGTAATTTTAATTTCCATGGGTATGGAATTTAATGGTACTCTCTAAAGCTTTACCAAATCTCTATCAGCCGGATAAATTTGGTCAAAAGGTTCATAGCAATGAAGTCCCAGCAGAGTGAGAAAATTTTCCTGGATTACATACTAGTCAAAAAGAATATTTTTTGTATTTTCTTTAATTTTTCAGCAGAGATTTGATTTCTACCCTCAGGTCAGTATAACTAAAGAGACTGGGTGATGGGTTATGAGTTATCAGGGACAGGGATTCCAGCTCAAATTGAAAATAATGGTGGAAAAAGGCTGCTTAGGTAATTGAGTGTTTATGCCTGCAGCTGTATTCTGTTCAGCCTTCATCAAACTGATAGTAGCTCCGGATAAACCCTCTTAGTAAACCATTTTCATAATATGAACACATCTGTGTTAAGAAGAGACTGGTAAACAATTGAAATATTTTTCATTAACCTGAATGCTCTTTTTCTGGTAAAATTTTGAAGTATAAGAGAAGGGAAAACACTTCAGAGCAATTCAGTTATAAAATATTTCCAAATAATGCCAAAGAACAGACTTCTATCATCAAATAGCTGTCAGGAAAATCTTACCACAATTTGTTCCTAATTTCAATTAATATCAGAGTTAATTAAACCTTTAGGGACCAAACACAATTGGGTTTGATCAAAAATGTAAACCGTACTTTTTTTACTTTTTATTATTCTTCCATCTAAATTTATCCCAAACACTACTTATCTGATGGAAGCCCCAGGGGAAACTGAAGATATACAGATTGAGATACATGTAGCTGAAACCTTTCTGTATCAAATACAGCAACGCTGCTTGTTTGAAATACTCTGTTGTTCTTTACATGAGTAGATAAACTCACAGACACTGCCTGAAGCAAGTTTTAAGTGAACATTAAATACTTCCACAATTTTAAGCAGTAAAAACAAAGCTTGGAAAGACACTTATTTAAAGAAAAAGAGAAATGGGTGTTGTTACAGCCTCCTGTTTACAAATTTAGAGAAACTACTAGAATAAAAGCATCTCAGGGACGACTTGTAGCCTGTTTAAAATGTTATTTTCCTTTTCCAAAAAAAACCCCAAACCACCCCCCAAACCCTAACATATCCCACTACTATTAAGAGGAAAAATAACACTGAAAAAATCTATGTCTTTTCCCCCAATAATTTTTGTTGCAACTCAGATGGTTGAGGCAGGAAGATAAAACTTATGAAGTAAAAAGAAAATACTGTTACACTATTTTATAATACCACAGAGGTTCCACTTGACAAATTACGGTTGAAACCATGCAAAAGGAGAATGAATTCCAATCATTCCACTTGGAAGCTGATAACTTTGCACAGCATGTATACTGGGAGAAAAAGAAACAAAAAAAATTTCCTGCTCTTAAAGTTTCCTGTATTTTAAGTGCACTAGAAACCTTTTAATACTTCATTTCAAAAGCAAGGGATAATAAAGTGATGTTTCTTTGAGCACAAAAGAAGATATAATCAGCTTGGTTACTCAATTTTTAAAATCAGAATAAAACAATGTTACAGTCTAGTCTAACCCCCATTATAATGTTACTGATTAGATTTCAGCCCACAATTCCTTCATCATATACATGAATTCTGTTTTCTTTACTATGAAGCACCTCTATCTTCAGTGTTTAGATCTCAGAAAAGACTCATTATTTGCAGGCTTAAAATCTGATCCTTGGGTAACTTTCAAAGTACAAAGTAGTAGGAATGTTGGGAGTGCTGCTTTTCCACAGCATAAAACTGCCATTTTTAGTCATGAACAGAAATGTGTTGTCTTAGATATTCAACTGTCAGTAAATATAAAGTTTATTGTTCAGTGATTCTTTGTTTTTTTGAATCTTACAGAAAGTTTGAATTTCACTGTCAAAACCAAAATTACACCTGCAGGATATCCTTCTTTCTTGTGATGTCTGCAAAATATTTAAACTGCATAGTGTAAACTTTAAGGACATAAAATTTGGGGCTAAAGAAAAGAGAAGTATCACGAGAGGATAGTGAATAGATATCAGTATCCTATTTATATACTAATTCATATTTGTACATAATATTTATTATTTTTTCTCATATTTCTAGAAGTTGCCAAGATCTGGATCCCAAGGTGGTTGAAATCTAATAAACATGTTGAAAGGACAACAACTCCAGAGCCCACTGAAACTACAGAAAAGATTCCAAATAAAATGAGGGTTAGAAATTGGTGTAGATCATGTTAGAGAATAGTGAAAAAGTGCCAAAATTGGACTCCAGATATTCTAAGTCACAGTCCAGTGCCCTGCTCATTGAACCTGCTGAAATTTAAAACAATTTATCTTTGTTAATATCAAAGAGTTTTTCTGCTGCTTAAAACACACAGAAATATGCAGAACTGAACACCATTAAACTGCTCTGTACCCATTAGAATTAAAATATTAGGCTTTAGTCTTAGTTCTATGACAATTAACGCTCTGCAGCTTTAGAATTTCATCACAGTGTATTAATCAAGCCATAAAAATACAAATTATCTCTTTAGTATAGAAAAACGCTTTCTAAAATTATTTTAATAGAAATAAATTTCCTGTCTATAGTGTTTTAATTACATATCTTAAATTACATTAATCTGTCTTATTCAGCCTTCACACTTGTGTTTATTTCTATTTAATTCTTAAATAAAGGCCCTGCACACATAGAAAGGGCAGACGTGGAGTAACAGTACTCTTCATGGAGCGTGCATTGTCCTATCAGGACAATGCTTTATATTTATTGTGATGAATAGGACAACATATTTATCATTATAAAGGTCACAGCTTCTGCCAAGCAATCTTTATCCCTCATCCTGATAGATTGGCCAGTGAAGACTATAACTTTAGACAGCATTGCACTTTCCAAATGATGCTCAATGCTGAGACGATAAAGTGATATGTGAGCAGAGCACAGGCAGGTCTGAGAGGCAGCAGCAGGGTAAAAGGTAGCCAATGAAAAATCCAAACAGGCTGTGGAGACAGCGGAAGATAATCAGAAAAGGTGAGAGTGTTGGAAGAGGTGCCAAAGGTAGAAACATGACAGCCAACACTAGCACATTTCCACATGCTGCAGATGCCGGCGACTGCAGAATTAGGAGCTACGGTTGAGGGAATCACTTCCTATGAGGGCACTAATCACAGCCAGCATGGAGAAGATTTTTTGGAGAAAAAGATATTTATCCAGGTCCTAGGGAAAACATTCAGAAAAGACCTGAAATGACAGCTCTGTCATAGACTTACACTTACTTGTATATTTTCATTCAAACATCATGAATAGTATGTGTTACTAAGGTATTTCAAAAGGTAACACTTAGAAACATCATCAAAATATCTGTAAAACATGAGGTATTAAACTATTAGCCTCTTAAGTATATTGCACACATACAATGAAGTAGAGAAAGGATTAACCTGAGCAAGCATTAATTTGCTGAAATAAAAAAGCACTTCAGTTGAACCTCCCCTTAGCTACATTGCAAGTGCATGTCTAAAAGACTTACCCTAAGACAGAAGATAATAACCAACAGCAAGCACTCCTAACATATCTTATAAAAGGTAAAAATACCCTTGTACAAAACTTGCCAGCCTACATTAATTTAACAGTTCTCACACAGTTATCACATTTCAGTCAAGGAGCAGTATTTCATAGCTGAGGTGCAGCAGCTATCTAAAATGCTTAAATTAAATATTTTAAGAACTCAACTGCTATATACTAAATGCTGTGATAATGAATGGTTTGGTTTCTCTCCTCAGTTTCTCTCCCTCTTTCCTCTTCGGTAACTGCAGCCTCTGAACACTACTTTTCAATAGCAGGTACCCATATCACCTTAATGGTACAGGATAAGCCTGAAATACCACCATGCAGCAGGTACAAGAGGAAAGGGATTTTTTTGGGATTAGCTAGGATAATGCAACAGGATCCACTGCTGGGAGAAATCCACTCTTTCCAAACACAATGCTCAAACTGTGTCCAGTTGGTTTTCTACAGCCTAATTGACAAAAGATGGAGCTTGATGAAACTCCTTAAAAAACCCCAAACCCCCAAAATCTAAAAAAAAGCCACATTGTAACAGAGGGAGTAGGAGCTACCTCATTTGTTAGAAAACATAAGCAAAGCCTTGTCCTTCAAACAAGGCTGGTTTTTTGTTTATTTTTACAAACACTGAGTTTGGTCAGGTTACGTGTTCAAGTGAATTTCCATCAGCCCTTCATACTCCCTGGAGACGCCCCCTTCAACATTCTGTTCAGCACACACACATCAGGCGCTGCTCCTGGCAAGAGATTCAGCTCAGCTGGAAAGGCACCATTAACATACAAACTTGAAAAATATTTATTCACAGACACACCCCATGTAAGTAGCACTCTCAGACACAGACAATTCCCTTGTTAAATAAAACTACTTTGTGGCTTGCTGAGCCTGCCACCACATCAGTCATGCGTATCCATCAATCAAAGCAGGTCAAGGACCCAAGCGCATTTGGGGGATCTGCCTTTCCACTTCACTTTGGCTGACAACTGATTTGCAAGGTACATTTTGCCTCTCCTGCGTATCAAGATTACAAGTCACATTACAGAATAAGGGGAATAGATTTATGATTTGGACACTACAAAGAAAAAAAAAAGGCAAAATTGGTAAGATGAGCACAATTATGACTCTTCTCTCAGTTCCAGTAGTGTCCTGGGCGGATCAGGAACAGTGCGTCCAACAGGTCAAGAGAAGTGATCCTGCCTCTCTACTAGGCCCTGGTGAGGCCACACCTAGCGCCTTCTTTCTGTTCAATTCAGCAATTCACAGCTCAAGAAACATAAGGAGCTACAGGAGAGGGTCCAGATGACAAGGAGTCTGAAGCATCTCTCTTATGAGGAGAGACTGCAGGAGCTGGACCTGTTTAGTCTGGACAAGAGAAGACAGAGGGGATCTCTTCAATGCGTGTAAATATCTCCAAGGCAGGTGGCAAGAGAATGGTGCCAGACTCTTTTCAGTGGTGCTCAGTGACAGGACAAGGAGCAACGGCCATAAACTAAAACACAAGAAGCTCCACCTCAGCATGAGGAAGAACTTTACACTAGGGGTGTCAGGGCACTGGAACAGGCTGCCCAGGGAGGTCTCCCTCTCTGGAGACATTCAAACCCCACCTGGACACATTCCTGCATAACCTAATCTAGGTGACCTTGCCTCGGCTGTAGGGTTGGACTGGGTGATCTCCAGAGGTCCCTTACAACCCTAACAATTCAGCAATTTCTTCTACTTGCAAGGAAAGATTGTCCTAGGATATTTAAGAGGAAAAAAAAATCATAAATCAATTAGAAATTTCTAGTTTTACACGAAGTAATTATAGAATTATGTTATTAGAAGTGTTTATGACACTTTATGTTGCAATGATAAAAAAGACAAGCAATTTTGTGTTACAAGGGTCCTTTTTAAACAAGTTAGATCACCAGAGGTTTTGATTGTAGAGTTCAGTCATCTAGGAACTTCTCTGTGAAAAGTGACCATTTACCTAATAAATTTAAATAATTGGCTAAAGGCACGTTCAGCCCAAACTCAAATAAACAGTTACCAACCATCAGAAGATGGCCCTATTTTCCACACTTAGCTAGAAACTCCCCCTCTGTCTGTAGAGAAACGCTTTCCATTTTTATACTTGTTTACTCTCACCTGTCAGCATGACTCAGACGGAGCCTTGCAGGTTCTAACACTTCAGATTAGTGTTTCTTCTGAAAACCTCAAGTCTTTCATACAAACAAACAAAAATGGAAAGGAACTGCTGAATTTATACCAAGGGTCTACCTTGCATCAAATGATGAAAAAACCCTCCCTTTCTGCTGTAATTTATGTAGTCCTTTATGCCTTTATAGAATAGATGTAAAAGAAGACCATTCTGATTTGATAATATTTTACATGTCTTCCCACTTATTTTGTACCAGCTAAGCAACTATGCAAGGTTCAGGGCAATGACAGGCAGGCCCACTGGGCACTGATGAATTTGTATAATCTGAGAAAAAGGATTAAGCAATTGACCTTTCAGAGAAAGAAAAGGATGTTCTTTCTGGTGTATTTATACTGTCTTTTTTTTAAAATACTTTTTATTTAGATACAGTCTGGTCCACTTAGAAGTTCTTGTGCTTCTCAGAAATGAATGCAGAACAAATTTAGCCAGAATAAGACAGCAGTGCCTACCACATAAACTCAACCTCAAGCAAAAAAAGAAAAACCAAAACTGAACTGAACCAAACTCACCAACATCATTCTGATATCCTAAGAATTTAACAAGTTTCTTCTGGAGGGATGCAAGAGAATAAAACAAACTATTTCATTTATTCAGAAAAAACAAACAACAATTCATGAAATTTCTCCAATATTTCATAAGGTTCCTTTGTTGAAAGATTGCATTTATTCTCATTCGTGATGGACTATTTCAGATCAGATCTGCAAATACACTGTATTTGTATAAACACAAAGTGTGCAAACAATGCAAATGATGGTTTGTCCACAAGATAAATCAGTAAGGACTTCTGTGCTGGTTTTGGCTGGGGTAGAGTTAATTTTCTTCCCAGTGGCTGGACCAGGTCTGTGTTTTGGATTTGTGCTGCACACAGGGTTGATAATGCAGAGATGTTTTTGTTATTGCTGAGCAGGGCTTAAACAGAGCCAAGGCCTCTTCTGCTTTTCGGACCGGCCACGCTGGTGAGGAAGTTGGGGGTGCCTGGGAGGAGACACAGCCCGGGCAGGTGACCCCAACTGACCAAAGGGATATTCCAGACCATGTGATGTCATTTGATATCAGTGTATAAAGCAGCGGGAAGAAGGAGGAAGTGGAGGAAGATTTCCAGTGATGCTATTTGCAGTCACCGTTACCTGTGATGGGGCCCTGCTCTCCTGGAGATGGCTGAACACCTGCCTGCCCATGGGAAGCAGGGAACTAATTCCTTGTTTTGTTTTTCTTGTCTGCATGGCTTTTGTGTTCCCTATTAAACTGTCTTTTACCCTACCTAAACTAGCTTTTACCCTACCCATTCTCTCCCTGAACCTGCTGGTAGGGGAGTGAGTGGCTGTGGAGTTGCTGGCTAGGGCTAAACCATGACAACTTCATTGAAAAGAAATACAGAATTTTACAAGGAAGCAATTACTTTTGTCTTTCCTCACAAAATTCACAGCTGAAGTACATTCACGGAGAGATTTTTAAAATACTATACACAATATGACTCAGAATTTTTTATATCGTAGTTTTGACAGGTTTCACAATAGCAAAGAGTCATGCCTTACCTAAGTCTTAGTTAACTATCAATGGACATCTTCTAGAGAAAATAATAAGAAGAGAGAATACAGTTCTCTCACATATACTAATAATTTTCCCCCTTTCTTATCTACTCTATCCCTGACCTCCTTCAAATCTTGGTAAAAAGCAAATCAAGTTAATAAATAAATCCAGCAAAATGTTTCAAAATAAAAGGAAAGATTAAAAGTATAAAACCAAGTAAAAAAGACACACCCCTGCAAAATAAAAATAATTAAAAAAACCCCAAACAACAAAACAGAAAAGAAAGAAAGCCTTATAGAGCATGTGAACTGGTACCAGCAGCATTAAAATGCACTGCACATTTCCCAGTAACCCCCAGTTTGAAGAAAGCCAAATGATTGCAGGAGGCACAAATTACAAACCTCCTATAGACACAAGAGCATGGAAGGCATTTTTAACTTAATCCCTCAGTATGGCTCTATTTAGTGAATATTAATTGTATTAAAGTAGCTTCATTTGATCAAACCACCTTTGATTGCATGGTTCTGAGCTAATATAGTTTACAGCCATACAGCAGATAACTTGAAAGGGGAAAGCAGCAAAATAGCAAGTTTTTTGTTTGTAATACATTCCCAACACAATATCAACTTATTGTGTTTTTCATTAACTTTGGTGTTTTAGCCAAGATATTAGAAGTACTAAAAACAGCACCTTTCTAAAATATTTCCCCCTCATCCTGATGTACATAGTCTACTTAAAACTCACTGTAACATGTAAAAATCAGTGGTATTTCAGGGTGAATAATATCCACAGCTGTGGAAGGTAGTTTTATTATTTATAAGGTATGTTTTAATAATTTTAAAATGCAATACCTGGACTGACTGCTCAAAATTCTTTCATGGAACACACACTCAAAAAACCCCAACCCAAAAAACCCGAACAATGACAACAAAAACCAGCACCCTAATACCCTCCAAAAACCAAGAATCATAAGAACTTTGCAGATTTCCTAACAGGCACAAAGTATTCTTATAAATATCCATTTTCCTAAATGATTTAGCTTCATATGCCCTCATCTTCGTTCTGGAAAACAATACACAGAGATACAAGAGAAAACAAAAGACGAGTGTAAAGTGGTATATACTCATCACAGACTGACTGTGCAACAGAAAAATGAACAGGAAAGTGGAAGACACAAAAAAGCAGAGAGATCTCTTCTCTCTACTTATTAAGTTTAGAAACTTAAATGGCACTGCCTTGAATCCTCATACTTTTCTCTGTCTCTTTCAGAAGCCTGGACAAGAAGGAAGCAACACTTACCTTCAGATAAAGCATCTGAGTCCTAGCAAAGGGAAAAGAATTCAGAGAGAAAACAAGCCCAGACAACAGCATACAAACTTTCAAGAAAACAACACTGGTACCCCAGAGAAATCAGCTGTACACCTAACCATCAGCAAAAATTAACACATCTCCTCTACTCCATTGGTTCATGTCTCACTTCTTTATCACAGAACTGACAAAGTATTGACAAGGCATGACACAGACAACACACAGCAGCCACAAAGAAACAGATCCACCAGCAAGCTGAAATCTCACTCTCATCCCAAAACTGACTGCAAAAAAAATGAGACCAGCTGCTTCACCTTTTCACCACTTCAGCTGCTCTTCATTCACACTCAGTGTTAAGCTGTCCTTTTAAAGCCTTCTCTTACTATCTTCTGTGCACTTAAAGCTTTCTAGGCACTGTGCTTTAAGGGGTTTTGAGCATCCCTCTTGGAAGTTGGAGTCTAGTCTCTAAGAAATACAAATGATGTGTGTGTTGATTTGCTATCCCTGGGGAATTAACTCTTAGAAGCTCATTGTTCCAGTGTTAGGTAAGAGGGCCTCACTGAATGTAATACTTGAAAGTTAAACTCTCCAGAGTTAGTCACTAATTAACCAAATTAATGTTGGCCACTCCTGATAAGCTACATTGATAGGTGCTCCTGTCATTGAGTTCATTATTAAACAGATATTATTAAACAGTATTTGCCACAGATGCAAGGAGCAACATGTTAACCTTCAAGCTGATAAGGATTTCTGTGCTACATCTCTAAACTATTACCTGAAGTACTCACTTGCCTCCCTCTGTCATCTACTATGTCTCTTGGGTATCTTTTTTCAGACAGACTCAATAATTTGCAAGCCGTGTGCACCTTATGAAACCAAAGGAGAACTCGCTGGCTATGCTCCACGCTTTCAAAAAAATTATAAACCCTGTTTGCCCTAAACCTCCTAATTGTAGTAGTCAGTAACTCCTCTAAAAGTATCATAACGAAAGTATTACATCAGCAGTTCCCCTTACTTGATTCATTTTAAGCGTACAAGTATAAAAGTTCGGGTCAAAATATCAGCATAAATAAAAAAGCAAAGATAACAATACCGGAATAATGCAATGGCCACATGCCTGTGAACATTTATAAATATCAACACTGCCGTGGGTAACCCAGGTAGTGCAGATACAATAGGAAATCAACAGCACCCTTCCTTCCATCTCTATAACACCACAGAAAATCAATATAAACAACATCAATATAAACAGCTTCCAGGGGTGAAGGTGTTTTGTAGCACCAATGAAGGAACCACTTTAGAACTGATACATTCAGGTCAGGTAGTAAAATGTTCTCTACTGCTAAATTTGTGTATATTAATGGTGGCTAGACTTACAATTTATTTTCCAAACACAGAAAATTTACAGATACAGTCTGACAAATTTTCATATGACAAAATGATTTCTTACTCCTGTGAGAGAAACGCAGGAATATCTTTAGCAGAAATTTTTTTCAGCATGGATGCATGTGGAACTATGGAGAGGGCACCTTTTTTCTGAGCAAATTTCTGGAGCCCACAGGAGTCCGTGCAGCAGTCCTGCCACTACAAGTGTCAAAAATATAAGTGATGCCCTACACCAGTGCCATTATCCTACTAATTCTTTTCCTCTGGATCTCGACTGGCTAGGGAATTTCTTGTTAGAAGAGATTGTCACAAGCAAGTATGTGGCAAGCATATTTTCAATATAAATTTCCAAAAGCATTCACAGCTAATATGAAATTCCAGAGATTTTCAAACCTTCAGGTTGAATTGAGAGAATAAATCCACACAAGCAGATAATCCAACAAGACAGTCGAGTGGATTTGTGACAAAAACACAGCTTAACAGCATAAGAACTTCTATATCCCTGAACTAACCTGACTATGGACAGAGGACTGAAAAGTCAGATTTGGGGCTATTGCAGTTTCGGCTGATACCTCAGCCGTACTTCAGAATTTCATAGTTGTAATTAAGAAATAAATATGTGTGCATGACCCAACCCACAGCAGAATCCCTTCTAATTTACAACCAAAGAGGAAGTAAATTAGATAGTTATTGTAGGTGCTTCATCTATCAGTAAAGCAAGGTTTCAGTTGTATCCTCTGCTGCCAGCAGCTTGGAGAAAAACAGAAAGGAATTTAAAAACAGCTTTCAAAACTGTTTTTTTTTTGTTTCTTGGACAAGCACTGTACATGTATCTAATTGTGTATGAATACAACAGTATGTGTTTCCAGGAAATATTCTACCATAGTTATTCTACCACTTTCACAAATAAGATATTTACCCACATTCTAACTATGACAGTGCTGAATTTAAAAATGAAAAATTACTTTCCCTTCCTACCTCTTAAAAAGTCCTGAAAATTTTGAACTGAGTTTAGAATAAATTAATTACTGGATCAGGGGTTTGAAACTTTAGAGGAAACGGGATGGCTTTGTGTTTTCTTGTGCATCTCATTTATGACTTCTGGTAAACTAGATGCATCTAGTTCATGCCTTTCTCTTGAGTGCCAAATATTTTGCCATTATATCTACATGAGAAAGAGGCATGCCAGCAACCTAGAAACAAAACAACTTTAGTTGTTTCCATGACCATGAACAGCTTGTTACCTGAATTATTAGTCTGGCTATGGAAATAAATGTCACTGAGTCAATGAAAACCAAAGTCATACAATTTCAGGTAAGAAAAACACATCTAAGTCAGAGAAAAAAAAGAGGGAAAACTAATATTTGAATTATTTTACAGATCACGTGCTGTTGATCACCTTTAAATCAGGTAAAAGGCTGTAATCCTATCTTATGTAGATGCATGCATTTAATATATTTTGTTTTTCACTATAAATTTACATTATGTTTTATTTTAAATGTGTCATTCAATTCTTCTTTTTACTGTTATGCTGTTCAGCCAGAACCTAGTTTGCTTGTCTTACATCAGTCCCACTGTAGTCAGTGGACCAGAGAAGCATTTCAAGCTTTGTCCAGTCAGAGCAATCAGAAATAAACCACCTTATCTTACAGTATTGCGTATCTTACTTCTGATTATAATTTTACCTATGTTACTGATGAAACTTCAAATGATTGCTATGAATACGAGAGTACTTCTTAAAGTACTTGATCAAATATATGCTTGATGTGCCCTACGGTTTGTATCTGGGGGCACATGACATCCCTAAACATTAAATAAGTAAGTTAACCCAAACATTCTAGAACTTTCTTTTTTTTTTTTTCAGGGCTTCCTGAGAAAGTGTTTACATGGCCTGGTTTTGGTAGCAGTGGGGCTACAGGGGTGGTTTCTTTGAGAAGCTGCTGGAAGCTTCCTCCATGTCTGGCAGAGCCAGCCCCTGGCAGCTTCAAAGACGGATGTGCTGATGAACGAGGCTGGGGCAATTAGAAATGGTGGTAACGCCTCTATGATAACTGATTTAGGATGAAGAAAAGTTACTACGCATTTGTAATTGCGGACACACAAGAGAGGAGTGAGAAGATGTGAGAGGAACAACTCTGCAGACGCCAAGGGCAGAGAAGAAGGAGGGGCAGGAGGTGCTCCAGGCACCGGAGCTGAGATTCCTCGGCAGCCCTTGGTGCAGCCCGTANGTGAGGCAGCTGTGCCCCTGCAGGCCATGGGGATCCTCGGCTGTCCCGTTCCACTCTAAAAGGGGGAGTCGGGAAGGATTCTTTTTGATCGATTTCTCGGACGAAAATAAAGCGCACGCGCGGCAACATTATATCTGAGGGCCGTTTATTGATAGAAAAGGGTAAGTGTTCCTACCAAAGAGAGACAGAAAATAGAGATGAACAGGAAGAACCAGAAGACAGGGACAGCATTACCACAAGGCACTCTGAGCGCTTTGTTGGCGCCGGCTCAGCAGACGGAGCGTGCGTGCTGCGTAGCTCCCGTGGCGCGCTGGGCGCGGTTTTCAAACAGCAGCCGGCTGCGTGTCCCTTCTGTCGGCGGAGAACGGGCTGCTATGGCTACGGGCGCGCTCCTGGAGCAGCTGCAGGTTCTCAGAGTCGGGGCACGGCTGCGGACGGTGGCTACAGGCTGGAGCTGCGTGCAGGCGGCAGCAGCTGCGGAGCACGAGGTCGTCGCGGTGACGAGCTGGTTCACAGAAACGGCGAAGCACAAGAAATCAGGACCACAGGGAAGAAAAGAAGGAGGACCAAGCTGACCTTGCAGGCGAGCCCCCCGCTCCGTCCAAAAAACCCAAAAGCAAACTGGCCCCCGTTG
>VXBT01005225.1:55549-90420 GCA_013400235.1 Oriolus oriolus | reverse complement strand
CCGTGCCTTGCCTTGCCTTGCCTCACTCAGCTTGTTGTTTATCAGTCCAACAGCTTGTCACACGTTATTTTAAAAAATCAGACTGGTAAGCCTTGCATTAGGGATGCAAGCCAAGAGCAGCTTAGAAAGTATCACTCCTGACTACACTCTGCTTCTCTTGTTTCAATTATCTAGAAATCAGAGACGTGCAGCAAAGAACAGGAAAAGAAACCTTTTATCTACGAGAGAGCCCCAAGTGACACGCAAGTCCAAATTAATAGATAACACAGTTTTACAGAATATTTGCTAGAACTGTGCAGTGGGCTGATTTGAAACATAAACTTTTTTTTTACATGTAAAGAATTTGTCCTAGGGAACAGACATAAATGTTGAGCTTGGGCTTTGCAGCAGTGACTTCGTGATTCTGGCTTAATTCTTCAAAGAGTTTAAGAATCCTTGTGCTAGGGAGCAAGTGCTTAACTTAAACTGTGGGTAACTTCTCCCTCTTCTTTTTCTATAAAAGTTGATATTTGCTATAGATACCAACTGAACATGTTATTAGCTTTTTTTTATTAGTTGTGTCTGCGGATAAATTTAGCAAACTTGTCTTATAGGCTGTTATGAAGACATAAAATGATATGACACAAAGACAATTCAAAACCAGTGGGAGATTGAGTTGGCTTGTCCCTGCCTCTGTGTAATCTCAGTGCTTGGTTTTCATTACTATATCCAGGACACTATTTAATATGGAAAATACAGTGTATGTTGCCTGAACTGTGCTGCTGGGATGGAAAAAAGCTCAGGCTGTGAAATCATTCACACAGTTCCTCTTGGTGCTATGTAGGGGGTATGTGCTGAAATAAAGCTGAGGGTCTGGGTCTAAGCCACAAACGCTGCAACCTCAGTTACCACTGCAGGGCTGCATAATGAGACATGGATCCAGTCACAGAAGTGACCTTGTCATGTGATTTTTGGTGTATTTCAGGGTGACATAAAAAGTTGTTGGAAACTTGCAAAGCGTAATTCAGAATTCCGAAGTTTTCATCTGTAGTATACCTATGTAGATGGGAAAGTGTTTAAAAAACCTCTTCGAAGTGTTCAAAAGCTATCTTAGACCCCCTACCAACAGAAATATTCTTGAAGCAGAGAGACTTTTATGAGAGTACATGTTAAGTTTCAGACAGTAATTTCTTGAAAGACATTTTCCAGAATGTTTAAACATTTTAATTGTAACCATTTATAATATGATCACAAAACATGTGATTTTGAAGTAATCAGATTCACTTCCCTCTCAAAGTCACACATAGGATAGCCAGAGAGAGTTGCTCTTGCTGCTCTGTAACACACCTCTATGCAGGACACTTTGCTGCTCCTTTATTTCTGTAGCATGTCATATACATAAAATATTATTACTGCTGCATGTAATGTGCATGTTTTTATATATGCACTTAAAACATCACCATTTTTTGAATACACTAAATATTTCAATATTGTGTGCTTGTAAGTCTGTATGCATACACAAATTTTTTTTTTTTTTAACGTAATTGTCTTGTAAACTTTGGAGACTTATGATTTTAGTGGAATACATCATTATTTATGTAGTTAGGATTCTTTATTTGAAATTAATTGTTGCTGGAAGGTCAAAATATTAATGAATATTGGACACCAAGTTAGCTTTCCTGAACAGCAAACATTTTTCCACACCTAAGAACACAGATACTAGGAAAGAGAGTGGGAGGTAGATTTTTTACAGGAAAGAAGAAAAAAAAAAAAGGCATCTGAGTTCCACCATCTCTCTTCAGAAAAACTGAAACTATCATCCAGGGATGGACATTTGCCTTGTTTATACCTGCTGCCAGTTGCTGACCTTGTTGGAAAAGCTTAGGAGCCTTCTATCTCCCATGACACAGGAGTTCATTATTCAAGAGACAGCTGGGTAGACAAACTCAGTAAATTCTCAGATGTTCAGAAAGGGATTAATTTCTGCACCAGTGTCAGGACCAGAACAAACCCAAATTGGGGAAGGTTTGGGGCAGTTGCCCATCATAGGCTCTGGATTTTAGGCTCTATGTCCTTTTTCTCAACCTACCAAAGCAGCTGGTGCAGCCAGAATCATGTATGCAAGTTCCGACACCTCTACCACATTCCCTTCTAGTTCTTAAATATGTTTCTCCCCTTCCCACCATTCCCAGTCTCCATCAGTAAACAGTGCCAATGTGAATGTGTTTCACACTCTCTTTCACTAGAAAATACCTCCCTTTTCCTTGTCATAGGAGTCCTACATAGGATCCTCCCCAGGATGCCCAGGACAGGCCCACTGAATTTCAGTAATCAAAGCAATGGTTCTGGAAAACCTTCCACACAAAGGCTCCATCGACTGCCTATTTCAGGTGAGAAGTAATGACATGACTGCAGCCTCTCTATTTCCACAATCTGCTGAATTGCAGAGCAGGTGAGCTGCTGGCTGAGGCTGGGGACTGATAAACAGTCACAGCCTCAGCCCTGAGGCAGTCACGGCCTCAGTGCCACAGCCCTGCCTTCAAGTACCCGATGTATGGTCAGCCTGAACCGCTGCTGCAGGACCAGCTCATCTCTACACCCGGACACAGTCTTCTGTCCAGGCACATTCCTCGGAGGCAGCACGGAAGTCTGCCGCCTCATCTATCTAGTTCACAGCACAAAACAGCACCCATCCAGAAATCAAAATTCGTCCCCATGTTTGGGAGGTCTCTTTTTTAGGGCAAGCAGTGACTGTTCTGAGTTTCTTCATCACATTCATGCCTACAGCAGCTCTTAATGCTGCTTGAGCGCCTCTGTGACTAAATGAAACTGATGGAGCTAAATGAAGAAGCAGCTTGCTCCTTCCAGTTGTGCAAGAGAGAATGGGCTGATGGACAACTTGCTGGTCTCATTTCTGCTGGACAGTGAAAGTTCCTTTTAACTGATGGCAGATGTATAAAAAAATCATTGGGAATGTTAGTGACAGGTTGGCAGCAAATGGAAGGTTCTGGTAGCTGGGGATAAGGATTCACAGTGCTGTCTTCTGCTTTTGCAGTTTCCCAGTAGCTTCTTATTTGCAAAACCCCATGGGCTTCTTCACAGGGAGCTTTATAAGGGAGCTGAAAATAATTAGTCCCTGTAAAGTATCCAGGAGGGTCATATGAAGAATAGGAAGTAGGGAGGAAAAAAGCTACTATCAGAGACATAAATGTGGTCTGAAGGATGTTAGAAGAAGCCAGGTGACAAATGGCATAGCTAGCAATGGGTGTTCCTTGGATGCTCTTCCACTCTCCAAAGTCCGGGCAAGTGCTCTAGAAGTGTTATGAGAGTGAGCTAACATGAGACTCATACTCTCTTACAGTCTGGACAGGAAATGTTCTTGCAGTGTTTTGGCTTCATTCATTGTGCCCAGATGACAAGCAGCAGTGTGTGAAAATGAAAAATAATGGAATAGAGGTGGGAATAAACACGTTGATGAATGACAGCATTTTGTATCTTAGGAGGGTTTTGTATCTTAAATGGAATCTTTGCTCAGGTTCAGAGGGAAGAACATGAAAAAACATTTTGAATTGTTCCCACACTGTTGGCTTGTGCTCACCTGCCCTTGCTAGGCCAGAGCTGTAAGCGAAATCCTCTGAGAAGAGAGACCACTTTAAGAACAGCGAAGCCCTCTGAAAGCACACAAATGTGCCAGAGAAGGAAATATGCTGAAAAACATGCAATGTCCTGACAAGTTACTCTTTTGGTCAGCCTTCACTTTGAAATACTTTTCTACATAAATTTCTAACCGGAAACTTTATCAGTTTGAACAAATAAGCTTCAGAAGTAGGAAAGCTTGATATTTATGGTAGAATACCATGACTTTCCAGCATGGAAAAAATAAGAGAAACTTGAAGGAATAAGTTTTCTCTTCCCTCTTGGACTCCTATGTAAAGACTTCAAGCTTAAGGTAATCTTCCCAGCATTAGTCACTGGGAATTAATATGTCCTCCCCAGCTGTTGCTTGTAGATGCCAGGCCAGACTGTAAAAACTAAATAGACTTCAGTGGAATGCCTAAAATTAATTTTCTCACTCAGATACTTTCATCTCACTCATTTCATTGTGTTTACAGGCTGGCAGGTTTCCTGAGGGCAGCCATGATTTAGATTTACAGTTCCCTGGCCAGTCTGATTCTGAAGAAAAGTTATAACACCTGTAATGTAATACTGTTTCCGAAAGGAGTGAAAAATGTTGTAGTCTGAAAAGGAAGCCTCTAAACTCCAATAATCACAGTATATCACATATCTCTGCACCCCATTGCAGCAGCTGAGGTTGCCATTGCTTCAAAACAGTTTTGATTCCCTTTCCCCTGTCTCCACCCACTTGTTTTAAAGAAACCAAACTTGCCTTGTCATGCTGGAAACTTGCCTTTAAAAATTTTCCTGGACTTTCTCCTGTCTAGGTTAGGCTGGGAAAACACTGTGATTTGGGGGAGGGAAGGAAAACAGCTGTGTAATGGTGCAGTGCCTGTTCCTGACTCTTTAAAATAAACTGGACATCCTTGCCATGTCCTGCCAAGCACTGGACAGCTAGATTTTCACTCTTCAACATTCATGGACTCCCTTATGCATGCTGAGGGACATCAAAACATGCTACAGGCTTCACCAAGAACGATGTAAAATTAAAACTTCAAACTGCCAAGAGCAGGAGGTCAGAAACAACACCAAAGGGTTGTTTTTACAGGTAACATCAAGAGGGCAGAAGTTTCAAAGAAAAAAGTGGGGAGTAAGGAACGGGCAAAACACCTCACTTTCCTCTGAGCTGATTGTTCTTAGAGTATCTTTTATCATTATATTTAGAAACAGCTCACAGAAATAATGATTACTGTTATTCCCCCCGTACCCATTAATTTGGATAAGATCCTTTCAAGGATATGAGCTTTTACATTTACTGCAGCTTTTTAGCTCCCTTCTTTTCAGTTTTGCACGTGCCCCTGTAATTCTTGTTACTGGACTATTTGAAAGCAGGATGTTTCTTGAAAAATGCTTTTGTTGTGAGATGGATCACTGAAATGTAAAGACTGTGTTGCACATCTCTTTTGTGTGAATCAGAGGTGTAAATAAATTTACACTTGTAAATAAGAGAAACAAACAGGCCCCAAAATTCTGAATAACCACATGGAATTTGATATTGATATACATCTTTTTATATGGAGATATTCTTTCTCCATCAATGGCAGAGAACTTTTCATCTTATCTAAGAAGGAATTCAGTAATAATAATTCAAGCTCCTGATGATAGAAATAGAAATCACTGGATCATAGAAATACTTTGGAACTCTCATATCATATTATTCCAGATCTGACTGCTCTCCATACTTACTGTATCCTTACTGGGTGCTCAAGAATCACAGAAGATGTGTGAAGCTTCTAAACTAAAATCCATTTAACTTTTGTTGGAGAAAAGAGCTGCTTCCCAAAGAAGCAAGTCAACAACTTTCATCCTCCACTCATGCAGTTTTTCTGAGTAATCCCAACACTAGCTTTATATATTAAACTCATTTGGATCAGCTTTGGATCTGGAACTACATTGTGAAGGAGCATATCATGTATCATTGTTCTTCAGACTGAGGGAAAAAGGGACGGACAGCCAGGTCACAAATGACTTCACCACTGCAGTGCATGGGGTCCTTGGGCCAAGCCTAGATCTCCTCTACTTCTTCATGGCTGGTTCTTCTTGGCAGCTGCAGCTGATCCCAAGGGAATCTGTGGGCAGCTCTCACCTGTAAACTGGTAAGCTCTGCCACCTTAATCTGTTTCTAATGCAGGGCTGATAGGTTTAACCACTGTCTCCGTTCCCTATGAAGAATGTAATTTAAACATTGGCTTTGGTGTCCAGCATGCTTTAAAGAAATGCAGCCCTGCTTTGAGCAGGTTGAACCTGTTGACTTCCTGGAGTCACTTCCAGCCTGAATTACCCTGTCACTTCTAAGTTTTGGTGGTGACAAGTTTTGGCTTCTTCTGGTTCAAGAAGCCAAGGTCAATTTGGAAAACACCTGGATTCTCTGCCTGTGTCATATGGATCTATGCATGAGACAATGAAAAAATCACATTGTATGCCCTTTGTGTCTACTGTAAAATACTGGACAAAACTTTTGGGGAATGAGAGCTGTAACACTCAACATTTCAAGACACAAGATTGCCATGGCGCTGCTCCAATGACTTCTTTGTCCTGTGGCACACACAGTGGTGGCATGTCATCTCTGTCTCTGCACCCTGAACAGTAACCCCATGTATGAGGAACCCCACGTCAGGTAAAGATCAGGTGCTCCTGAAGACTTGGACATGCCGGCATTCACCAAATATTCAACCTACACATGGTTTCTAGAGTGATCTAGCCCCATTTCAGGAGCAGAAAACTCACAGAGATCTGAGGCAGAAGTGACAGCGTAAACACAGGCAGCACATACCTCACAAATTTAAGCTTCAAAGTAAATCACAAATATGCAAATCTGACTTGCTTCGGTATTTATGGGTTTGGGGATTTGCTTCAGGACAAAAGCAGCAAGATGGCACCCCAGTGAGAGGTGGGGTAGTGTCAGTGTGGCCTGCTTTTGTTCTATTTCATTTAGAACATGCTTGCACATGCAGAGCTTTTGGGCTTGAAAATATGATTCCCTTCTTCTACCTTAGGGGATCCACAAAACCTGAAATAACCTCTCCTGGGGTACAAAAGAAAGAGAGGGATAATATTCTGGAGCCTTCAGGGAAATATAATCCTTATTATCCCTACAGTAAAGAGAATAACCCTGTAACTCAAACAGAAAAGGCTTGGAAGAGACAATGATTTTTCAGCTGACCTTTTGTTTCAATAAATTATTTTATTTTTTATATCAACACAAGTACAATGTTAAAAAAGTTAATGCTATTGAAAGTGATTAACAAGCACATCTGACTTAGCATTATGTAAACATAATAAAAGTTGGACTAGGAACAACACCTGTTTTAATCTGTTCTGTTCATCTGGGATGAATCTCTGAAGAGTTCATCCCAAAACCCCATGGTTTTCACAACTGCCTGTTTGAGAGGGCAGTGCCTGGGAGCCTATGCTGAGATGCCGTGTGGCTCCATTCTGTTACTCTGTTTTCAATATCTTGTGCTTACATGCTGTCAGATGGAATTGCTAGCAAGTGCTGGTAGGCTGTCACTCTGTAGCTTTCACGGAGTTTGTCCTGCACATAGGAGACCTGCAGCAGGGCTAAATGGAGGTGAAGTCCCTTGAAGATAAGAAAAAGCAGAGTATGATCAATCCTGTTTTGGCTGTTTAGCTGCCAGTAAAGCCAAGCCCAGGAAAATTGACCATGCATAGCTTCACTATATTCCCAGGCCACAGTTTTGGCTGCCATCACTAAGGGCATCCCAGATAGGACGTGGAGAATTAGCAGCTGTAGACCGAACGATCACATTCATAAGTCCCACTGGGCACAGGTTGCTCTTGAAGATGACAGAATGACAGTGTGGCTGAGGTTGGTAAACCTCTGGGGGTTACCTGGTCTAAGCCCTCTGCTCAAGCAGAGACATCTACAACCAGTTGCCCCGGCCCCTGTACGAACAGCTTTCGAATATCTCCAAGGAGGAAGACTCCACAAGATGCCTGGACAACCCTGTGTCAGTGCTTGGTGAACCTCACATTAAAAATATGTTTCCTGCTGTTCAGAAGGAACCTCCTGTGTTTCAGTTTGTATTCACTGGTCCTTCTCTTGTCACTGGGCACCCATGGAAAATCTGCTCTCCTCTTGTTTGCTACCATAGAGTGTCCAAGGCTGGACTTGGCTGGACAGAAATGAGTACGAACCCATCTGCCCCCAAATGGGTGAGAACTGTCCTTCAGGAAGTTAGCTTGCTTAGGCTTTGTCAGCAGAAAATAATTAATTTTTTTAAAAAGTGCACCTCTTCACTACATAGCTTGAAGAAAAGTTGTCCAAACTTCCTAACAGTTCTATCCACATTTCTGATACAACCAGGATTTAGCCACTGCTATTAATTGGTTGTTTCAAGGGGGCTGTAAGAATATAGCTGATGTTTGCAAGGTCTGTGTTTTCACCGCTAAAGGAGATGGATACCTTGTTTGGAGATAGAAGATGACAGGGATTTCCCAGTCTGCTTATTTGCTGCGGGGTGGATCTGACCTGGAGCGGGAGTCCAGGCTTGGGTCGAGTTGCAGTGACAGTTTTAGCACCTCCTTATGACTTGATTTTTCTCAAGCAGTGGAACAGGCTGCCCAGACTTAAGTCACCATCCATGGAGGTATTTAAAAGATGTGGAGATACGGCACTTGGGGACATGGCTGAGAGGTGGACTTGGCAGTGCTAGGTTAAAAACTGAACTTGGTCTGAGACGGCTCTTCCAATCTAAATGATTCTGTGATTCTCTGAGTGTCTTTGTAAGAGCTCACATGGCCAACATACTTGTGCCAAAGCAGTCCCCTACAATTATCTTCGATCAGCTTCTGTGGCAGTGTCAGGTGGGTTGATCCCAGCCGCCAAGCCTCCACCCAGTTGCTTGCTCAGATCTCTCCAGTGCATGAGGGAAGAGAACTGTAAGGACAAAAGTGAAAAAACTGTTGATGGATTGAAAAACCCAAAGTAATGTTAACAAATGCAAAGGGCTTTGATTGTTTTGATAGTTTCCTCCAACAGCTAAAAATCAGCAAAAAATGAGTCATCCATATCATTTTAACATTTCTGGCTTTGTCCTTTAACTAGACACTGGTTCCTTTTGTGTCTTTCTCTGCTGAAGTAAAAGGCTTTTGAAAACTCAATGTTTTATTTCCATGGAGGTATTAGCAGACTAAAATGAAGCTTTTTCTCAAATTTTCTGTTTCTTTGTAACTTACAACCATTAACAACTTTAAGAAGACATCTCTAAATCCTTGCTGTAAGATTACTTCTTCCATCCCATCAGATCATTGTATTTCCCTTTCTATGTCTGAAGTTTGTGTGTGTGTGCTTGCCTGAGTGTTGAGCGTGTGACCTCCAAAACTGTCCAAAACAACTCCAGCTCATTGACATTATGCTCAGAGGGAAATTAATACTTTCAGCTGTTCCCCACTTCTCTTTTTTGTCCATTCAAGAACTATAATAATCTACATCAACAGATTCATTCCTGTTGAGTGGAGACTCCTACTTACCACACTGCAGCCCAGGCATTTATAGGCATGATTTCCAGGACTTCCTTTTATGACCATAGCCATGTACTAAATTTACACATTGAAGCCTATTTTGCATAAACAGTTCAAATTCTCCAAACAATCAAATCTCCAGTTTGCTTAAGCAAACATTCATATGTGTTTCTGTGTGTATACATAAACCTCATTTAATTTTTTTGTATGTATTATGAATTTATATATTTTATATATGTGTGCCACTATACCACAGAGTCCTCGAGGTTATTTGCCACCTTGTCAGTTTGTGCCATCCACAACTGTTACGAGCTCCTGTGCTTCTGGATGTCTGCCAGACCTTCAGCCTGTACATCTGTCAGAGGCAGCTCTCCATATGAGTTAAGGACCTATGGAAGGTCTGACCGGTTATGACCCGGGCTGTCATAACAGAGAACGGATACATGAAGTGGCAGGAGGTGACAAAGTCCTCATTTTTAGTAAAAGTGGGATTCTATGGCACTGTAACCTGGAATTTTTCAAAATTGCAGACTTAGCTATTTTAAAGTCAAAAAGCTTAGCAGAAGAGGCACTCACACACTGAAGTTCTCATAGATTTTCTCCTTCATCATTTGTCTAAGCTGCAGTTCTAAAAGGATATAACTGAATGTATTATACATGTTTAATTCCCTGCAGTTTGTTCAAAGCAGCTTTGTGAAAGCCATCTCCTTGCCACAGTACTGCCCTGCCTTATTTCTCTCACTCATTTTTCAGTCTTTGCATCCAGCATTAAGATTTCATCTTCAGCTTCCAGGGGTTGCAAAAATCTGCTATGTCCTTCATTGTACAGCTCCCCCGCTATCTTTTGCTAGCTGGATCTGGATCTTGTACCTGCAGACCTGCAAGTTCTTATGCTTGAACAGCTCCTCAAGTTCAGACCAAGGTACACAGTTTGATACAGGATCCAGCCACTAGAGGGGACAGAGCCTTACACTGGTATGAAAGCACTTCAGATGAGCTTTTGTGAAATGCCTGTTTCTGAAATGAGGCTTGCTCTCCGGGAGGAAAGCAGGTTAGACAGGAAACAAAACCCTTTTGTTTTGAGACTTTTAGGTTGATGGCACAACAGCTTGTCGAGAGAGGCAGGTATACGTGCCAGGGTGTTACTGCCCTTCGCCAAAGGCAAAGTGTCGTCTTTCTCTGCAGGGGCTCTGCTAGGAGTGGAAACAATTACGCTTACTTTCGCGAAGCACTTAATGATGCTGGGAGATGAAGGAGTGTCACACAGGATTTGGAGTGTAGGTGCTAATACTCAGCACTCACCTCTCAGTACTCTGTACTCCCTGTCTGCTGAAGGGTTGCAGTTGCTGGCTGTGCTGCAACAGCTAAAGCCCTTCCTGATTCTTTAGCTCAGTTCCGTTTGCTTTCTCTCTCACACAAACACATAAACTTTGTATGTAACCAACGTAATATAGGCAAAATATTTTAATGAGCCTAGTGAGAACTTTTCATGGATGTAAAGTGACTAAAGATTTCTGTACGTTGTCTCTTAGGGTTGTTTGGTTCCTCATTCTGTGCGGTGTGGTTGTGCTGCTCTATAACCTCTCTGGTTCAATTTGGCTAGGAAGAAAACAAGCATATTCCATCATTTGTTAACTGGATGGAGGGCATTCTGGAGAGTTTCATAACTGGGTAAAATAAATTTTAAACTACAAAACTTGAACAGCTAAGCTTGTGGTTTAAAGGCACTAAATTGGAACTCCAGGGGATGCACCAGCTTCTGTAATGGTTGTTGAAATGCTGCTTTGGGGAAACATGTCAGGTCATGCAGACAGCTGCACTTTAGTTGAAAATGATGAAAACTAATAGTAAAGCATTTACATTAATGAATATTGGCAGTATTGGTGTGACTATGCTCCTTTGGGGAAATGAAGCTGCAGTGAGGGTAAAGGAGCACTAGCCAAACAAGCTAATGCACTTTCCAGTTCTACCATTCATTTAGACCAAGAGATCATGGTAAGACTTTCTATGATGCTGAGAGATTGTGATTACTCTTTTTGTGGTGCTGTTAGTGAACTGATTTTCCGGCAAGCAAAACACATGGTTATTACCTGGTTAATAAATTCTTGAATGTATGACTTGTAAAGCTTTAGCACTGTGCCTTAAAAGACTTGGTAAATTGAAAATACTGTTTAAGCTTGGAGCTATCAGTGCTCTAGTTCAGATATTCAATGGAAACATTAATTAAAAGACATTAATGGAAAGAAGATAAAAAATTATCCAAGCTCCTTCTTAGCATATAGCACCCCTAGAGCTGGTCATTAGAGGTAAGGGTCTGTTAAACCGCAAGACAGGGAGGGATGAGGAGAAGGTATTTCTGTACACACTGGGGGAAAAAAGATTGCCTGAAAAAATTGTCAGAGGTGGCTCCTGTAGTCATCATTAGCCATAAAAGCAGAAAAGATACAGATCTAAAACTCTCCAGGACATTATAGATACTGATTAGTCAGAGTCACGGGCAAGTGGAAGCACTGCAGAAGCCAAGGAAAATTTTCATCATTAAATGTCATCTTAACAATATGTTTGCTATTTGATCTTTCGGTAAATTTCTTCCATTATTGTGAAACTACAGCTTTTAAGTGTTCCCTTATTTGCAAAGCTTAAACAGTTTTAGGGCTGAAAGATCAGACACAAGGCACTCCATTCCCTGGGGAATGGATGCCTTACAAACCCCAGCTGGGGACCATTGTCATAGTCACCAGCATATCCTAGCTCTCCAAAGGCTAGAGGAAGCACCTAGATGGAAATGGGAATGGCAGTGTTTCTGCTTAAAGAGCTTTTTACGCTGATCAGAAGACAATGTGATTCAAGATCATGGATTAAATGTCAGTGCCGCAGGGAACAGACTGTGATAGGTGAAACACCAAAGGTTGCAATCACTTAAGCCAGGACTTGCTCACATGAACAGTCCAATTGCATTCAGCACTATTGCACAGGGAAGGCACTGGTAAGCATGGATACATGTACTGAGGAATGCCCTGTGTTCGTAAATCCCAAATCCCACTTTTATTCCTTCTTCCATTGAGTCTGCAGAGGACAACGGCCTGTAAAGGAATATATTGTAGAGTTGCTCAGGTGCTTTAAGTTTCTATTAAATTTTCTGCTCTTTACCTTTCTGATAAACTCAGGCCTCAGTTGTGATGCCGTGGAGTCAATGCATGCACAGTTTAACATACAGTGTTTAAGAGCGTCTAAAGTGTTAGGCTAAACATCTTCCAACAAGGTATAAAATAGATGGGTAAGTGTGATAGTGCCACAGAGGGCACTGCACTTTCCTCTGTGTTACCCTCCCCCACCTCCAGGGCTTGGCTGCTCATGCTCAAGGGATACAAGGCTCAACTTTGCTTCCCACTGGCTGCATAACCTCAGCCAAGGGTGCTGGTGAAGCTGCTGGCCTGACAAAAAGCTGGGTAAATATCTGTAGAAAATAAGAAATAAGGTTAATAAAGGTAACATTGTAGGTAGGGGGTCAAGGAACCCCAAGTACATAAGAGGAAAGATACTGACACGAGGAGGAATAAGCTTCTATTGGAAAGAAAGTGGGAGCTGGTTGGCAGGTTGTTGGGTGTCATTGGTATTCACAGACCTGGTGGAAAAGACATTGGGTTTTAATGTCAAGAGCTTGCTCTAGAAGTGGTACAATCTCCTAGATGTTACCCAAAGGGGAACAAAGGCTCCTTGGATTCCTTACGAGAGGTGGTCTGTAGCTCATCACATCATAGCCATGTTTTGTGTGTGCCAGACAGGAAACACTCGCTGTGTACTTGTAAAGCTGCACAGATCCTGTTTGCAGAGCCTCTTTGCACCTGACTAGACTACAGACACCTGAGCAAATGGACCCGAAAGAAGGGTGGCTGCAACAGGTAACAGGACCCTCTCCACAAAAGTCACCCCTGAGCCAAGTCAGCACAGGCAGTACACACAGAGGAGGTCCTCACATAGGCACTGGGGTTTATCCAGCACAGAAAGCCGGGAGTCCCTATCTGGGGACTTTGATAAGAGCTTTATCTTTTACACCAGATGTTCCATGCCTTGCTTGTTTTGATTTATTAACAATATATAAAATGATCCAGTATTGGGCCACTGCCTTTAAATCATAGGATTTTCCATTCCAAATGACAACCTTTGCATTTTATTAGTGTGGCTTAGTCTTTATTAGGCCTTTACTATGACCGTATATCTTACCAACACTCTTAGAAGAAGCTTTTGTACATATTATAAATTAACCTTGACAGTGGAATGACCACATCCACTGGCATACTTGAGAATATGATGCTGCTGCCCCAGGTCTTGGCAAGCACATAGGAGGAGGAAGCATTTGTATTGCAGTCACACCAAGAGGGGAAGGTGTGGGCTTGTGGTGTGGGTGCAGATGGGGGTGGTGAAGCCTCCTGAATCCAACGACTTCTGCTGTAACTAAATGTCTGTGAGCCATATGAAGGTGTTTAGCTCCTCTTCCTCAGTTTCCTCATTCCCAAAAGGCGTATTTTAATTCCCTGGAGAGACACAAGAATTGATTGATTATTGTCTGTAAAATAGCAAAGAGAGAAGCACTGTGTAAATGCCATGGTGGATTACTGCTATTCAGTGTTTCGAAGGAGCATCAAACTATGTTTTGCATTTGAGCTCAGCCAGGTCTTTGGAGTGAAACTGAGAACTGTATCTTAAAAATTCAGGAGCTACTGCTTAACAGTCTCTGTAAGCACAGCAGGCCAGTGTTTGCTGTGTGCCCTGAGCTGCATTTGCCTTATTCACAATTCTTTTTGCTTTACCTGGGAATACACTATTATGTATCAGTATTATTATCAGGAGTTAAAGAGGCTGGTTAGTATTACCAATTTGTTGCTAATTTCTATGGATTCTTCCTCGTTTTTCCTCTACTCAGATATCAGAATGCTATTTTTGAAGCCACTGAGAGGAACACATTACAGGTGTGGATTGCCGGAAGACACGTGTTTGCAGAAGTCCCTGATGGCACTGTTTCGCTCATCTGAGGAAGGACTGTGAAAGAACAAGAAATCATGAATGCATACTGAGCGAATTCCAGAAGTGATTCTGTGTCATCCCCTGGCAGTGACAAAGGCTGGAAAATATCTTCATCTGCCTACAAGACACTAAGACCATTTCTTGTAGCTTATTATAGTAATTAATTCTTTTGCCTGTGTTGTACAATATTACCACATGAAGCAAATTTCTCATCCTCAAGCCTCAGGCCCTGGATGTTCTGGAGAGGGTTGTTCTGCATTTTGTGGGTCTGGACCAACTGTGATGTGGATAGTCTCACCTAAGACTAGCTTCACTGAAATCACCCCAGTGAAAGCTTGCAAGGTCCAGAGACTGGGTAGCTTGAGATAAAAGTGTCATGTCCCCTGAGACCGCGCTTCTGCAGGGGATGGGCTGTCTGCTCCTTGCGAAAAGATGAATCTAATGTCTCTAGAGGAGCCTGTGGTTCACTAGGAGCCGATGTGACAGGCTGAGCTCCTTGCACATCCCCAAATGGTGCTGCCAAGAGAACTCTCTCAGGCACACATTAAAAAGGTTTCCAGCAACTGGGAGCACAATCCCCTGCTTCAAGAGCAGACCATATCCTCAGGCTCACCATCTCCAGCCAGCTGTGCCTCTGTCTCCCATTATGCTGTCTCTGACCCCAAAGGTCTGCAGGGGAGGGTGTCTCTCCTGCATGTCCCAGCCCAGGAGTGCATTTCTGAAGTGATTACAGTATGGACTAGATGAGTAGCCAAGTAAGAGTAAATCACGTATCTTTTTGTTTTCTCTACCTCTGCCAACCATTACAACAGCATGAAAATTCATCATTTCATTGTATCACAGAATATTTTGAGTTGGGAGAGACCCACAAAGACCATTGAGTCCAACCCCTGCTCCTGCACAGCAACATCCCCAAGAATCACACCATGTGCCTGAGAGCATTGTCCAAATGCTTCTTGAACTCTGTCAGGCTGGTGCTGTGACCACTTCCCTGGAGAGCCTGTTCCAGTGCCCAACCACCCTCTGGGTGAAGAACCTTTTTCTAATATCCAACCTAAACCTCCCCTGACACAACTTCAGGCCATTCCCTTCAGGTCACCACAGAGATCAGTGCCTGCCCCTTTGCCTCCCCTCTCGAGGAAGCAGTAAACTGTGATGATGTCTCCTCTTTTAGCTTTCTTGTTTTCTTCCCTGAGCCTATTCTCTTCTTCGGTCCTCCCTGGCCCACACCTCTGTGCATTAAGACCTTTCAGTTCTCTGAAAAAGGAAAGGAGTTATGGCACTGAATGGAGTTACCAGGAGACATTCTTGAGGCATTTGACTGTATCCCATCTGCTTTATGCTGTGTTACCAAAAGCAGGAATGTATGAAGGCCCTGGCAGGGGGGCTCTTCTCTGAGGGGATCAAGGGGGGCTCAGCTACGTGACTGTGGAGGAGCTTACTTGTCTTATACATGTTACCTTCTAAACATGCACCAGGGTCCAAAAGTGTCTGAAGCTGGGTGGCAGCTCCAGCTCCTCTGTGGTGTGATGCTCAGCGTTGCATCGAATGATAGGCCATAGCCCGCCTGTGAAAGGGGCTGTGTTGATTGAGGCTGGTTTTACAGAGCTGTACAGCCCAAAGTCTGACTCTAAAATCACCAAACTGACATATTTTTTATGGAAAAATCTCATTTTAGAAGCAAGTGATCTCACAGCAAATCAAGATGTGGTGTTGCAGTGTTCTCCTCAGCTGAACCCATGTGTGGAAGGCATTTCCTAAGATTCAGTATAGAACATCAGTGAGTTTGGATAAAACTGTAATGATAAACTCCATGGTTAATGGTAGCAAAATGATGAGTGGAGAAGCTTTGGATCATAATTGTTATATGTGGGGCTGACTGGAACTGTCTAAGCTAGCATCTGCCACCTGAAATTTTTAAACTTAGCTGGAAAAAAATTCCAATTCTGTATTTATATGTATAATTAAGAAACCTAAATGCCAGAAAGGAGCAGAATTATATTGCTGATGTTTTCATAAGATCATGTACTACCCTACAGGTGCATTGGCAAAGGTAAATTACTTTATCTGGACTTCAATTCTTAGTCTTTTCTAGCATCTGTCTGGATACTTTGCTGTAAGAGTCCAAAAATCTGACTACTTTGTATTGTTATCAATGTAACTGAGTAAAATGCATAGATCATCTTTAATTTATAGCAAACATAGCACTAATTTTGAATTTGTTTGATTTTCAAATCAAATAAAAATGCTTTGTACTCACGTCTGTTCAATTTCCTCTGACTTGATATCAAACTATTGTTACTTCAAACTGCTTCTGGTTTTGTGCTGGCTTTTTGTACTTTAGACCATCATCTACGTTTTGTCTCGGCTGGAAATTTCATGAGGCTCTCCTGTTTTGATCTTAGTACATTACCTGACGCTGCATTGCACCATCTGGTCTGAGGCAAAAAAAGTCCTTGTTTACTTTTCTAGAAGTGTTTTCAACTTCATATGGATAATCAGATGACCTCCCTGACTTTTTTTAGTGCTCTAAATAATATGTCACAGTGTGATGTAAAAAAAAAATTCTCTACAATTTTTTTACTTGCTGTACTGGTTTAATTGATGAAGCAGGGTGGATCTCTGCATCTACATTTAATTTGTGCAGCGTTTACTGACTCAAAACATAATGTAGATAATGTGGGACAATGCCATATTTTAAGTGATTTGCGAGATGAGTACACGGACTGAGGTGTAATTCAGGAGAGTCCTCTGCAATTACATCCCTCCATGTATGTGTTCTATGAAAGATCTTTAGTACATTATCAGTGGATAAAACAATGCAGAATATTTCAATAAATCCATATTTAGTGTCACAGATCAATTCTCTTTTTCACTTTTTCCCCAGCAGTTAATGATTTTATTATCCTCTCAGTTAAGTGCTAAATCATCCGTCAGAGACAAGCCAGTTTAGCTTGCTTATGCAAACTTTTTCAAACCTCCTTAAATCTGGAAACAAGCTCTGAGATCTGATATGGGTGAGGTATTTGGTTCATTTTCTGAGACACAATCCAGAAGGCTCACAGACACATAGTGCTGGAAAAAAAGAATATTCAAAGACCAAGACTATTTCATTTTGGGGCAGAGGTTCAGGTCAGAGCCCATTCCACCCAAAGTACTTCCCCCTGTCTTCACCTCTGGCCTGAACACAAATAGGAGTGGTTTTGCTTTGTAGAAAGATTATTGCCCTTCTCACTGACAGTGCATGCTGGGGCAGAAAGAAACCCAGGTGCACGTGACTGATGACACTTACGGCTCTTTTCGAGTGATGTCACTGCTTGCTCTGTGCAAGAGCAGCAGGATTCTGTTATACAGCAGTATTGAGTGCTCTCTTATTGTAAGGGAAACCAAACAGCCCCTTTGCCTGCTGGCTGCATGCCATTGTCCATTTACAGTCCGGGGCTAGTTTTGGCTGTGTACTAGAAATTCATACTGTTCAAGAACACGTTTGCATACATTTTTGCCTCTATCTACCATATTGTAGGAGCTCCTTTAGCACAAAATTTGTCCCAGAAGGATCTATTTTACTGCTGGCTGAACTGTGTTTCTGCTTATTTATCTTTAGGACTAGGGACACATGGAAGTTCTGCTTTGTGCCTCCATTTCCCAAAGCATATTCTGTTCAGGTGTGTGTAGACTACAAGGTCCTCATGACAGAGTAAATCTCTTACAGTAGTATTGAACATGGTCACAGAAAATAAAATTCCAGTCCTATTTAAAGGGCTGCTGTGTAAGCTTTAATACCAATAATAATATCTTCCATCTTCAGACATAGTAATATTAGTTATGAAGTCCTTACAACAGCCTTTCCACTATTGCCCCAAAAGAAACAGTGGCAGTAATGGATGGGAAAGGTAGGGGAGACCACACTGTGCAAAATAATTCAGATGAAAAACATCTGAGTGCTTCCCTACCCCCAGGAAGGATGCAACCTGAGATAGGAACACGTGTGTGCTGATTTAGAATAACATTTCTTTCCTATGTTAGTCTCTATGAAAATGCAAACAGGTGTTAGTAAGCTAGTGTTACATTCTGGCAAAATGCCTTTCAACAACAGGCCTGGGCTTGCCCCAGCTCACGGGAAGGAGCCAGGAGAGATAGAAAATAATAAGTAAGCTCCTCCTAGAGGTGCAGTGCAGCTCATCCAGGTTTTAGGGATCATTGTCTTCCCTTGCTTTGCTCCTCTCCCCTCCATCCTTTGGGTAACATTACACGTCAGCAGCATCCGATCACAGGGAATGGAATGAGACTTTGGGCTGTGCCAAGAGCTGGAACGTGCCTGCTGGAGAAGCAGAGGCATCAGGCTGCTGCTGGGGCCGTCAGCCTGACCCTGCTGCCAAGAAAAGATGGCAGGGACTTCTCCCTTGGGTTCATTTACGTCCCCCAGGGCCAAACCTTGGCTGTCCTGGGCGGGAGAGCTGAGACCACCTTTTGTAACACTCTTGCATCAGCCATTGAAGGAGAGGGGAAGAGCAGAGGGGCAGCTCTTTGGGCTTGTCCAGCTGCACACCGGCAAGGGAGGGGCCAAGAAGGAGAGGGAGTAGCTCAGCAAATGTTTAGCCTGTCAGGCTGGTCTTGCCTTGCAGCATGGTGGCACCTCCGTGCTCCATGGGGAACAGGCATGTGTGGTTCCAGACCCTCCAGGTGTATGTGTTTGTCAGGAGCATACCCTGTCAAAAATAGAATATAACCCACCGTCCTGCTTTACTAAGTCTTATTTAGGTAGAACAGCAATACACAGCCCCAAAAGTATGATAAATGCCCAAAATTTAGCCTGTAAGTTTTCAAGGCTTTCGCCTTCCCTTGCAAGTTAGTTAGCTCGCAGCTACAACAAAGGAACTCTGTCTGCAGGCTTCTGGTCTTTATCCACACAAAATCTGTGTGGACCCAGCCCCCCAAACCTTTCTATGCATCACATAGAATTATTCAACCCAGTTACAACCTGCATCCACAAATTCAGTTGGTGAGGATTAAATGTTGGTAAAGGCTGGAAGACATGCTGCCTTGTGCACAAGAGTGGCAGCTGATCCCCTAGCTACTTTACACCTAGACCATTGGAGCATTCAGGGTGGCTTAAAGATACCTGCCTCTGAAAAAATATTTCCACTTGAAAATTCTTACTGAGGTATTTTGGGGAAGGAAGAAAGAGCATTACTATCCCAGACCTCTGAGTGTCAAAGGACCCAGTACTGAAACTGGTGAACATCAGATCTGCTAATGGACTTAGTACAAGTCTTCATTTACATAATTTAACTGAGAACAGAATTTAGCCTTGTTATTTTATTACATAAAAACTAACTGGAGTCTGATATGAATGTCTGAACACTCAAGCCAATTTTCCTCCCATTATCTATAGAAAAATGAAAAGTGAAAACGATAGTGCTTTAATAATCTGATTTGTTTTACTCTAACTGAAACTTCATTCGTTGTGACTGGAGAGAGAACAGGTGCCTAATTAGAGTCCATGATAATTCTCACACAGATATAATTAAGCAGGAAATCAATAAAAATCTCTTCTTGCTAAACTGTTGCCACTTTGGAGTTAGATGTTTAAGTGTACGGAAAAAAATCCTTTCCCTGAGGAGCACGTGATAGCATTCTTTTGGGAAAAAGGTTTTACTTATTTAACTTTCCAGTGGCCATGTTACTCACGAAGAGTACAGGCCACCTTGTTAGGAAGGAGTTTTGCTGTTACTGAAAGATTGTATGAGTGTATACAGAAGGTTTTATTTAAAAGTAAATTCTGTAAGAAATTGTTACTTTTCCAAGATCTTCTGGAACTTTTTCTCAAGTACTTTAAAGAAATTTTATTTTTAATGTATTCATGGAACAACTAGAAATACCTTAATTGTGTCAGACTGTTTGGCCCTGTCCTGAGCAGATGCTGGCTGCCCAGTGAATCTGGCTATTCTTGATGTGCATGGGTAGCGCAATGGAGGATACAGAATTATACCAAATATAGAGGAGCTGTGGACTCCCTTGAAGGCAGAGAAGCCCTTCAGAGAGGCCTTGACAAATTAGAGGGCTGAGCAGTCACCAGCTGAATGCAGTGTAACAAGGACAAGTGCCGGATTCTGCACTGGGGATGGCGCAACCCTGGATGTGCAGACAGACTGGGAAATGAGATGCTGGAAAGTAGTGCCACAGAAAGGGACCTGGGGTCCTGGTCAGTGACAAGCTGAACATGAGTCAGCAGTGCCCTGGCAGCCAGGAGGGCCAACCCTGTCCTGGGGAGCATCAGGCACAGCATCGCCAGCCGGGCAAGGGAGGGGATTGTCCCGCTCTGCTCTGCACTGGGGTGGCCTCACCTCGAGTGCTGGGGGCAGTTTTGGGTGCCACAGGATAAGAGAGATATAAAGCTATTGGGAAGTGCCCAAAGGAGGGCCACAAGGATGGTGAAGGGCCTTGAGGGGAAGCCCCAAGGAGCAGCTGAGGTCACTTGGTCTGTTCAGCCTGGAGGAGACTGAGGGGAGACCTCACTGCAGTTACAACTTCCTTGTGAGGGGAAGAGCAGGGGCAGGCACTGATCCCTTCTCTCTGGTGAGCAATGATAAGACCCACGGGAATGGCCTGAAGCTGTGTCAGGGGAGCTTTAGGTTGGATATCAGAAAAAGGTTCTTCACCCAGAGGATGGCTGAGCATTGGAAGAGGGTCCCCAGGGAAGTGGTCACAGGACCAGATTGACAGAGATCAAGAAACATTTAGACAATGCTCTCAGGCACATGGTGTGATTCTTGCCCTTCTGTGCAGGGCCAGGAGCTGGACTCATTGACTCTTGTGGGTTCCTTCCAAACCAGGATATTCTATGATTATCACAGAATCAAAGAATTATTTTGATGGACTCTCATCCTTCACTAACGAACTCAATAAAAGGAGAAGAGCCAATTGCACTGTCACTTACTGTGCTGGACACCTCACCTGGAGGGCACAGCTAACAGGAAAAGATGGCACAGATAACCTCTCAAATGAGCATAACTGTTACATGTCCTTTCTTTTTAGTGCTCTTAGCATGGATCCTTCATTTTTGTACCCACAGACAGTGCTGTAAGGAGAAGAAATCATAGAAAAAGCAAGTTTAATGAAAGAAAATATTTGTTCATGAGATTAACTTTTCATTGGGCCAGAATCTCAGAGGTGAAGGCACTTGTTTTCACAGCCAGTTTTGGTGCTTTACTTACTACAGAGTGTCTTGGATGACATAAGCATAAACACAGAGTTCGCCATCTACCAAGTCCCTCCATTCTTAATATATCTTCTGGAAGTATCTTCTTTGGAAGGGGCTATGGCATTTCTGGTAATGGCACTATAGTGTCTGAAAATGCACTTTACCATAGTGTTCCAGGTAACAAAGGCTGAGTTCTAGTGAAAATCCTGGAGAAGTACCATGAAATTCTTTACTCATAGCAAATGTGTTCTTCCTGATTAATGCACTGATAATAGAACACCTTGATGATTTGGCCTTGAAAATTCCTAATTTTCCTAAAATTTGGAAAGACCTAAAGTCAAATCCCAGCTGATGCTCTGTGGTACCATCTCTTAACATCTTTTCGTCCCTGAAAAGACAACCACAAAAGTGGCAGCAGATCTTCTAAGCTAAAAAGTTACTATTTCATTAATAAAACCAAACGTAATAATGTACATCAGATCCAAAATTATATTATTACTGAAATAACTTTATGCTATAAGTCAGATTTGCCCTGCATATAGTGCTGGTATACTTAACATTCTTAAATGTCTCATCAAGCAATCCTTATTAACTGCTGTCTGTATCTTTTTGCTTAGTATTAGTAATCAGCTGGCAAAGAGTCCCCTCCAACCAAACTGTCTGTGCTGCTTTGTTGCTAAAATGAAAGTTATAGAAACTTCACAGAGGAGGTAATTACCAAGCAGACCAAGTTACCTTAACAGAAAAGAACAGAGAAAAAAAAAGAAAGAAGATTCTGGTAGTCTGCACTTTAAGACAAATGAAAGATATGTTCTGCTGCTCTGCTTTTTAATGCTTCACTGAAATCCCTAAGCAGTATGCTACTGGCCCTTTTGATGTTTGCTTGTAGATCACAGCAAACAGAAAATGCATGCATAATGAGAATCATCAAGGTTCATTTGAATATTAAGACTGTTGTAGACAGAGACTGTGTAATACCAGCTTTTGTCTGTGACTACAACTGCCTCATGAATACTTGAAGAACTGAGTTGCATTGCTAGCACAAAAAACCCCCAGTGCCTGCATTTGGTCCCTTCTTTGCTTCTTCCTTTTTTTTTTATCCTTTTTTTTTTCTTGCTGCCAGTAATTATTTGTCTGAGAAGGAACATGTGGAGAAGCCAATGTGAAGGAATTAATATGTAGGTAAATGACTGCTGTGAGGCAGTCCTTAGCACTGATCATTCTTTCTCAGCCAGGATAGAGACTGTGGAATAATCTGCTGTAATGTTGTTGGGTTGGTTGGTTGGTTGGTTTTTGCCAAGCTGGATCAGAAGCAGTGGAAACACTGCTAGATTCCCAGAAGTGCAAACCCAAGACGAATTACATTGACAAGAATATGAAAAGTTGTTTGCTGCTTTTGTGCTGACGCCAGTTGTTGTGAGTTCAGCTGGACTTCCACACAATGAAATGACAGAAGTAATGACTGTGCTTTTTCTTAATGAATCCTATGCAAGCTTTCTAGTCCCTAAATAAAGTGCTCATGTGTTTTGGGCAAGAAGGTAGTTCATTTACTATTTTTATTTTTTCTACCATCGCTTGTTAGAACATAATGAAAATGTCCTCATCTTGAGGGGAAATCTAAAAATGAAAGCAATGTAAAGTTTTAGGTAAAGCATTTCAGCTGCAGCCCTAAGGTAGCAGCATTTACAGGGATGAATCTTGTCAACACAGTGGGTTTTTTTCTGTTTATTTACAAAGTTTAAGTTTTAATTAACTTTTCAAAGTTAAGGAGAATTTGGGAGTCAAATGGTAGGACTAAAAGGACATCTTTCTGTTCCTCATATTATCTATCTTTATCTTAGTAAAGATTTTTCAGATTCATGGGTTTTATATTTTTAGACATGGATAGAAAATGTGATGTGGCTTCATGAACAAAACCCAGAGAAGCTGGGGTCCTGCTCCAACCTGTGACTTGATTACTGTGGGTAATGCGAATTAAAGTTGACTGTGAACCCAAGAATACATTCATTACCTGGTCTCCTGAGGACTTCTCTGACAGCGGTGACTGGATTTTCACTTATAACTTCCCCTTTCCAGGACAAGCTGTGGTTATCCTCATAGTGAATGTGGTCACTCCCAGGACTGTTGCAGCTGGTATGGATCAGAAAATCCTTTTGAAACCTGCCTAAAGGACAGGGAACAGACACAGAAAAATTAACTTCTATTGCTGCCTCCTACGAATGGAGGAGAGAAAACAAGGCCACATGGCTGAGCTGAAAATGTGAAGCTTCTGCAACTTCCCTTTCTCGTCTGTTACAATCAGAGTGTCCCCATCCACAGCCCACAGCAACCATCATGTCTGCAGTCTCTCTGCAGCCGACCTCCTCAACCACCACCAGCTTTCCTCACTCTCACTGGGCTTGTTCTTCTTCATTTCTGGCAATGCCAGGTAACCTTGTGCTATACCTTTCAGGAGAAGGTATATTGTAACACATTTTTAAATTTGTTTGGATAAATGCAGGAGAAATGTGCCATTAATGAACCCTTGCATGTAGTTAAGTCTGAAAGAGTAGCTGATTTGGATCAAAAGTGATCCCTGCAAGTTTGCTGACGACACCAGTCTGTGTGGTGTGGCCGATGTGCTGGAGGGCAGGGATGCCACCCCAAGGGGCCAGGCCACCCTGGAGAGGTGGGCCTGTGCAAACCTCTGGAAGTTCAACAGGGCCACATGGAAGGTCCTGCACCTGGGTCAGGGCAATCCCAGCCATGGATACAGGCTAGTCAAAGAATGGATTGAGAGCCATCCTGGTAAGAAGGACTTGGGTATATTGCTGCATGAGAAGGTCGCCATGACCCAGCAATGAGAACTTGCAGCCCAGAAAGCCAAAGATGTCCTGGGCTGCATCCAAAGCAGCATGGGCAGCTGGGCCAGGGAGGGGATTCTGCCCCTCTGCTCTGGCAAGACCACACCTGCAGTGCTGCATCCAGCTCTGGGGTCCCCAAAATAAGAGGGGTGTGGACCAGCTGGATTTGGTCCAGAGCAAGATCACAAAGATGATCAGAGGGCTGGAGCACCTCCCCTGTGAAGAAAGGCTGAAAGTGTTGGGTTTGTCCAGCCTGGAGAAGAGAACACTGTGGGAAGCACCTCCTAGCACTTTCCAGTACCTAAAGGGAGCTGCAAGAGAGCTGAAGAGGGACTTTTTTACAAGGGCATGTAGTGACAGGATGAGGGGAAATGGCTTTAAACTGAGAGTAGGTTCAGATTAGATATTAGGAAGAAATTCTTTGCTAAGAGGGCGGTTAGGGACTGGAACTGGAAGAGGTTGCCCAGGGAAGTGTCTCCTCCATTCCTGGAAGTGTTCAAGGTCAGGTTGGATGGAACTTTGAGCAACCAGGTCTAGTGAAGGGTGTCCCTGCCCACGGCAGGGGGTTTTGCACTGTATATAAAGTCCCTCAAACCATACTATGATTCTCTGGTTCCATGATTAGTAAGCTGATGAGCTTGCAGGAAAAATTGCAGTCAAAGCACTGTGGGGATATTAGACTGAACAGAATTTAATTAATGGAATCTGGTATATGATCTTTCAGTCATATTTTCTTAGACCTTTTCATGTAGGCAGACGCATTATTATTAAGAAAAGCACTACTTACTGTAATGTCAGTTTACTGGGTTGTCACCTGTGTACACACAGAGCTCTGTCACTGTCAGAGAAGCCGATGTAGTATCTAGAAATACATGAAGAATTAAGATCAGGTACATGCTCCTTAAGATAAAGGTGAAAGAAAAACATGCTGAGAACAATGGGAACATTGCCAGTACCTCATCTGATTATTTTCTGCCCTGCTCACATGAAATACAAATGGAAAACTCAGCAAGTAGAAGGTGAGACAAATACTGGAAGGTGTGTTCAGCATTGTTGTATTTTATTTGCAGGATGATGATTAAAACACTTTAGAAACATTTCTTCTTGGGAAAAAGCGGATCAGGAGAGACTCTCGTCAGAAAGAAGAAACAGTGAACTCTCAGGTGCAGGCACCCAAACATGCAACTTGCACTCATAACCAGGCTCAAACATTTGGGCTGCCTCTCCTCTACCATAGAAGTTAACAAGCTTACAGCATAAACAACCAGCTTCAGCACATTATCTGTTTAAAAGGCTGGAAATTAATAACTTAAATGGTAACACCGCGATGTCGGGACTTCCCAAAATACCATAAATAACCAGGACCATTTCACTGCAGTTCCAGAATCATTAATGGCACACTTTACTCAACAAAAACCAGATGAATGAAAATTATTAGCCGTGGCTTCTGAAGGAAAAGCCTAAATGATCACTTTCTCAATCACTTTTACTCTGATAGTTTAAGAATGGACTCAAGATAATTTGATAGAGACAGATTTCTCAAAAATAACTGAATGTATAGAAGCCTTGTGGAAAACTGAAACTTGGCTATGGGAAAATTTTCAACTCGTTTCTCCACCAACAGCAGAGAAAAAGTGAACTTCAACCACTGCCTTTTGGGCTGTCTGGCCATGAGGTGTCATCATGTAGGTGACCTAACACCATGTAGTCTCATTTTGGTAGTAGAGGGAGTGAAGTAGGTGTTCCAGGAATGCAGAGAGAATCTGAAGGATGTACTGGGTAAAGAGCAGAGGGAAAGAAAGTTAATTATTGTTAATACATTGCAGAAGTATAGGTCACAAGCCCATAAAAAATAAGGCTTATTTCCTTGTTGTGTTGAATTTCTTTTAAATGCAAAATAATAGGTATCAGAAGCAAAATAACAGTTCATCAGATGGTGCTCCAGTTGTAAGGCACTATATATAATGTGGAATGTCTGTAGCTTTTAGACTTTATCAGCACAAGTTTTTCTCACATTGTTACGTGTGAGCAGAAGTTACTATTTCGCAATATACTGCCAAGTGCTAACCTTTCTCAGAGTCGAAAAAGCAGTTTTAGGGAAGACAAAATTGTACTGAAAGCTGGTCATGTGTCTCTGAGTGAAAAAAGTCATGCATGTTTCATTAGACTTATCCAGCTGAAGGGCACAGTTAGCCTTGAATACAAGTGATCAAAGGCAAGATATCTCTTGTGGCAATGGTGGTGTCTTTCTTCAGAGGACTGGGTGCTACAGATCCCATCTCCCAGAACTTTGGAGAAAGGACCCAGATACAGCCTCTAGTCACTGCTGACTGCCCTTGCTCTGAAGGGAGCCTGGCAGCCTAAACAGACTCTGAAAAAAGTATCTGAACAGCCTGTTAGGTTTATGGTTGAGAAGGGAAGGTTGAAGGCTTTAGCTTGTCTCTCCAAAAATGTCATTCTCCACCTCTTTCTTGTAAAGTGAGTAACTCTTTTATTGCCAAGAATTCTGCGTAAGATTTGAACATTCTGGCATTCTTTTCTGTTAATTTTTCAAAGCTTTAATATAGTTTGACCATTTCTAGCACATGGACAAGCTTCTGTATGTGTACGTGGGCTACATGGCTCAGGCACCAGAGCTGTGGCTAACACTTAATACTACTGGCTGGGGAACCTGGCAGCAAAGAGCTGCACAGATCTAGATGTTCTTTATTTTTGCCAGTTTTATGACGCTCTTGTCATGAAATATCCAATTGCTTTTACTCATGCCTGTAAGATTTACTTTTCAGATACATCTTCCTAGGTGTAGGCTGGATCACCTAACCTAGCTGGGTCAGGTGATCCAGCCCATGGATTTGGATTTGAAGGAGGCTTGGATTAGAGTTTTGAAACTAACCCCAAACTGTTTCTTAAGAGTCACAAGTGGGAACTGGCATTCAGATTCAGTGATATTTACCAAAGCTACACAAATACATGTTCTCATTTATGTCAGGATTAAATAGCAATGGTTTTCATAATTTTTAAGGAGATGGCTTTCAGAACAGAAATGGTGATGTCAGTGCTCAGTTGAGATGTGAGTAAACTCAGGACTACGTCTTGTGCTTGAATCAGGCCTTTGAAAACATTGTGACTTGTAGTCTGAAAGTGTGTCCATGCAGCATATTCACCTATCCTCACTGATCATTCCAGCTTTTTATATTCACTTTCATAGCATGAGCCACAAAAGAGTTCTCAGTCTTCAGTGTTTCTGCAGGAGAAAACTGAGTCTGTCCTATCAGTTTTAGAAAGTGCCGTCCCATCTGGATCTTCAGCCAGAACACCTGAAAATTCGAATTCCCTTAGTCTCTTTGCTGTAAATCCTACCTTCTCACTTACCAGCTCTGCTCTGTGGAACTCAGTCATGTAGACCAGTTACAAAATAACATAGGAAATAATCTTGCCTAACTTTACTCTTTTTTTCTAGGCAGTCAGCACCTGGGACTTTCAGACATTGTGTCATTACAAAAAATGTAAGAAATATTCTGTCCCCTGAGGCTAATTCTGAACGGCAGCACTTACCAATGGACAACAGAAAAGCCCTCACATCTTACTCATGTGCATTCTTTGTATCCTTAGAAAATGCAGTATCTTCTAATCCTTTAAATAAGAAATGACCTAATTCCTTTTAATGAGGTCATGGAGAACTCTAATGTTCCAGGTATAAATTCCTGTTACTACTGTGCACCTTAATTTACTATTCATATGTGAATCCCTTTGGGTTCCTAATTACTATCCAGCAACAGCAATTGACTCTTGAAATTATTCCCACAGGTCTGACTTTGCAAAGGACACTGCAGTTTACACCTTAGTTCCCTAATTAAAGACACAACGCTCAATAAACCTTGAACAACTAGCAGCTGGAAGCTGAGTTAGTCTCACCAAATCCCTGTTGACATGGATTTTGTCACCTGATAACTGACCACAAGTGGGTCATGTGAGGTGTGCAGAATGAGTATCGAGGTCACATGCTAGTGAGGATGAACCAGTAGGAACTGACTGAAAAACACCCTCATGTAGACAGAGCCTTGACTGTTTGTTGCAACTCAGTGCACAACATCTGAAACATCACAGGTGCTGCAATTCCAGCTGCCGGCTGGCGCATGAAATATCAGGTGAGATTGGTGGGGGAAGGAGGAATGGGTTACAAGAAACTTGTCATCCTTCTCCCTGTGCTGCTCTTCTCTAAGCAAATGCAACTTGGCCATAAACAGCTCTTGTCATTTTAATCAAAGTCCTGGCCATGACGGTATTCCAAGAGCAGAAATTTGGTTCTTGCTGGGTTTTTTTTTCCCCTGCAGAATCAAGCTCTTAAAAGCAAAAAGGACATAACCAGGTTTATAATTTCTTTCATTACAGCAAAGCAAAACATTTTTATAGCAATACTCATTCTACCCTGTTTTTATATAATTCTCTTACCAGAGCACGGATGTCTGAAAAAAAGACACAGAATTTCACAGATGTTCCAACCCATGACAAAAAACACTGTAAGAGTGATAGTAAGAATGGCTGCAGTTGAAAAGCAGCCTTGAGCAAGTGTCTCATTTAAGGTTATTATGTGTTGATGAAGTGTGCTCTTCATTTTGTCAAAGAGGAAAAGAAGTTTATGTGCAATTACATCAGAACTACAATCCTACTTTTAGTACTTCATTTGAGCAGGAGCTTTCAAAATTAATTAATTAACACTTAAGTGTCAAGGTAAAACAATACTAATGATAATCAACCTGTAATTTCAATACTTCACCTATTTTGCATCAATCCCTTTATCTCCCGCCATTAGGTTTGTCGCGCTAAAAGGACAACATAAGAAGGGCTGTGCTGTCTCAAAAGGAGGGTGCATTGAGCCAGCAGCCCATCTCCACTACTTGCCACTAGTAGTTGTCCAGGAAAGAATAAGAACAGTACAAGCATATCCCCCTGCCATGTCTCCAAGACTCTCCCATCCTTCACTTATTTTCAGATGTGATTTGCTGAGTAACCTTCTGTCTTCTCAACATTAATAGCATCTTCCTCTGATGGAATACAAAGGGTTTTTATCCACAGTTTCCTTTGGGAAGCAGCTTTGCACACCAAATGCCTACTGAGCAAAAAATATCCCCTTTCATTTGTTTTAAACTTGATTCTTTTGATGGTCTGCGGTTTCTGTACTGAAATAATTTTGTCCTTAGTTCCAAGGGAGTCTATGCAATGGGTCTAGCTGAGATTTTTCACAGCAGAGCCCTCACAGTGCTGTGCTTTGCAGTGGTACCTACAAAGGTGTTGATAACACACCAGTGTTTTGGCCACTGCTGAGCAGCTCTGACACAGCACCAGCTCTGTCTCCCCAAGATTCTGCTGCCCATCAGTGGACTGGGAGTGGGCAAGATCCTGGCAGGGCACACAACTAGGACAGCTGACCCAAACTGACCAAAGGGATATTCCATACCATGTGACATCAGCTCAGATATAAAAGCTAAGTAAAGGAGGAGGAAGAGGGAGGCAAGGAGGAATGTTTGCCCTCTAGAGCTTGCTGAAGCCCTGCTTCCAAGGAGGTGGCCAGACATGGCTTGCTGATGGGAAGAAGAGAATACTTTTTTCTCTTTGCTTGTGTGCTTTAGTAAACTGTCTTATCTCAACCTACAAGTTGTTTTCAGTCTTATTTTCTCTCTCCTGTCCAGCTGAGAAGGGGGAGTGATAGAGCAGCTTGGTGGGCACCTGGCATCCAGCCAAAGTCAACCCACCACATTCTAATGAAGTGTTTTTCAAGGGTCTGACACAACATTTCCTGGTTCTTGCACAAGATCTTGTATCCCTTTTATACAGACTTTCACACCGATAGTGTATGTCTCAGCTGGTATCTTCTTACACAAGCATGGAGCTGCTACACCAGGAAATAAAGGTAACACCAGGGCAGCAGAAAATAACACCAATCCAAAAATTCTACCTTTGACACTGGCTAGAACTCCAACGGCTCCAGATACTGATAGGTTTCAGACAGAGGGCATGGCTTATCTGTTCATTCCCCTGTCTCCTGGACTGACCACAAGCAGGACTGCAGTGCACCAGCATAATCCTCCCCTAACACCAAAAACTTGCACACATCCAGCCGTAGGGGTCTGCCCTTAGGTGGATTAACTCACTAGGTTCAATCTTAAAGACTCTCATCAGATGCCAGAGGTGACTTTTATTTCAGCACCTAATCACTATAAAGAGAAGTACAGCATTACAGAAGTAAAATACCAAAATGCTTTTATTCTTTAAACCCCAGGAATGAGGCTCTGTAATGAAATTCAAAGGTAAAATGACAAACAGAAATGAAAATGCCACATATCCAGATGGCAGTAAAGTTCATCCAATTTGAGCACCTGAGGCACAAAATGAAAAAGCAAAGATGGATATATCAAAAGATCACTACAATTGTCTCTTTACCTCAGAGAGGCTATTCATGAAAAAGTGAAAGAATACATCTTTAAGAGCAGAAATAACAAAAGAGTCACAAGCATGACATGAACCAAGTAAGGAATAAATGCAAGAGAATTATGCCAAAAGATCTGCTTTGTGTCTAACTTGCAGCAAGATAAATTGAAAGAACTCTCACAGAAGCATTGCAGCAGGTCTTTGGCTGTGCTGAGTGATAGTGGCCACTAACATCTGTGCATCTGTTTCTTTTTGCTCCTTACATTTTTCCCTATCACGCTTGGTAGATTGAAAACACACCCTATTTGTAACTCAGGAGCACAAAGCTGGCTGCCTCCACTGTGCCAGGTGCTGTGTATACAGACACATGCAGTTCCACCTCTATGGACCTTCAAATACAAACACCAGAGGACACAAGAGAAACAGGGACAGCAAAGACAGACAAAGTCAGTAGGTAGTGTGTGAAGTACACAAGGACTTCTTCCCTGTGTCTCTGAAGCAGTGAACTGCTTGCAGGAGTACCAGCTATTGGTAGCTTATATGAACAGGAAGTAATTGTGTGGTACTGAAAATAGAGAAGGAGAAAACATTTAATAGGTAATCAACCCGGGGTCCATAGGTCCAGGGAGGTCTAGAAAGTCCTGTCTCTTGTAGCGGAGTTCCATTACCCAAGACTGCTTGACAGGCTGATAGAGGGGCAGCTTCCCAGGCAGAAAACAGCAGGGCAAAACGTAATCATTTTCTTCTGGGCTCAGTGTGGATGCAACTTCTCACATGGCTGCACAGTCCAGCTGAACAAGGATATTGGTAGGGGCTGCGGTTGTCCTGACATCCTCAGAGGAACCACAGCTCTTGCAGACTCAAGAAACTGCTGCTGAGCTGGGCTCCAGGAGCGCTGGAGGGTGTGATGCTGTGTGTCAATGAACCACCATGACTACACTCATGGGCATCCTGCAGCTCCAGCCTATCTGCCAGCAGTGCCACTGCCAGCTCGGGGAGCCTCACTCCTCCTGGAGCTCAGAGCCTGGGCTAGGCTGTGCCTCACTGCTGTAGGTCCTCTGCCTGCCGTGGTCCAGACCCTCACCAGGAAGAAAAAGCTCTTTTGCACAGACATAACTGACCATTCACAGTGCTTTGTTCTGGTGTGCGGTCAGCAGCACAGAGTCACAGGCACTGCAGTGTTCCTCCTCTCCCAGGCAGGAGAAGAGGGACTCCAGTCTCTGTACTCAGAAATAGGCTTAACCTTGTTGAAAAAGCCAAATACAAAACAGCTCCTAAGGACTGGCAAGGAGTCACCTGTCTGCTGGCCACCCAAGACAGTAAATGATGTCACTTTTTCCCTTAGAAGCCAGAGGAAATCTATTGTCTCAAGTGCCCTGAAAAATGAGCACTTTATGTGTGACTGACTGGAGTAAAGTTGGCTGTGCACACTACTTTGCTGAGGGGTTGGGCAATCTGAATAGTCTGCTGTGTTGTTCAGAATCAAGGACATAACTGCACACGGTTTGACAACAAATCAGTGGTTCATCCTATCAGTGCTGCTCTGCAGCAGCTGAACAGTGATCCTAGGCAAGAGTTTGCTAACTGCCCACCAGCAATTGTTGAGTGATAACACATGCAATTCCCCACGTATCTGCAGATACACAGATTTATCTGACAGTTTTATACCTAGAAGCACGATACACAGTAATTAAAATTAAAAATGTTTTGACAGTCAAAACCAATAGCTACATAAATTAGAATGCTGTAAAAAGCAATGGTTTCAAAAAATACAGATCTATAGATTAATCAGAAAGTTGCTACAGAGAATAATTTAATACAAGACTGTTAATGTAAAGCAGCTCTTAAATACAGGCTCAGATTCTGACTGGGAGAAGAGTAATCTTCAGAACTACAGCCAAGGGAAACTGTGAGAGATTAAAGAGGAAAAAAATCTTCTTGCTAAACAAGAAGTGAAATAAAATGCTAACCAAGGTCTTAGGTTCACACCCAGGGCCATGCAGCTCTGTGATAGGTCTATGCAGGCACAATCCGAAGTTAATTATCTTTGATGAGGCTCTTTGACCCGGAGATGAAATATCCCACTTTGTCCCACGTCCTGTTACACACATGCTATTGATCAAAATGTCAGAGATCATGCCTAAAGGTATTGAAGAGGATGTTGCCACTCAATTTTACTCTGCCTTTCTCCAAGACAAATCAAGTAGTTGTTGATAGCATGCATGATTCCTAAGAAAAACCACATAGCAATCCTAGATTGTGCCTAGATTGTACCATGAGGTGTTTTCTCTGATATACCTCATGATGATGAAGTAACACTGCTCAGCAGTAATGACAGTCACGGGATACCTTTTAAATAATAAGAATATGAACAACGGATTTAGACAATCCTCACTATTCTTCCTTGTACTCTGAAGGACAAAAATTGTTCTGCTTCACTCCCCAACAAAACATCCCCCTAAATGCTGGATCTGCAACTGAAACATCTGCAAGGTTTACATGGGGCTCAAACCTGCCATTGGTTTTGTATACTGAAATACTGTGGAATGGCTGAGTGTGGAAAAGACTAGAATGAAAGAAAGCCTCTTACTGGGTCTTGATTTTGCCATGAAGACTTATGAGCTATATATACACAAGCCTGTAGGTTCTTACCTCTATGGACAGGAATGAACATTGCTGGTCACCATATCTGTGAAAAATTTCAGACACGCATAATACACATAATGCTGTGGTTTTTTTAAAAAGTCTCTGTCAAATGTCTGCTGTCTTTAATTTCAAAGGAAAAGCACATGAAGTGCATGAGATCTTTACCACTAAGCTTAAATGCCACTAAATCACCTGTAGCAGTTTCAGGGAGTCATTATGTAAACCACTATTCAAATAATTTCAAGATTAAATTTCAAATGGAGCAGCATTAAAATACAAGATCCCCACCTGCATAATGTTCTTCCAGAAATGCCTCTTATCAGTTACAAAGTACCTCTATTTAGCAAAAGTCTTTTAAAAAAAACAAAGTCAAAGAATAAACAGCCTAGTTTTAAATTTTCTAGATAGGGATTACACATCTCCCAGAAAGCGAGAATATGCACACATCCCAGAAAGAGAGAGACTGGCATTTCAGGCTGTATAAAGTTATTAGTGGGCTGATAATTCACTTGGCATTGAAAAATGTATATTTATAAGCAACCCAAATGACTAAAAATAAAAGAGTGTTGAGTAGCAAAGTATGTGAAATAGACATAATGATAAGAGAAATGAAATTACACCTCCTACAATGAAAAAAATAAATCAAGGCTTTTTGTTAATGGATGGGTAAAAGCTGCTAGGTTGCCATGGAAGATTTTCCTTTAACCTGGCAAGATAAATGGAAAAAAATTGTTCCAGGAATCCACCATCTGAATTTTTTTAAAGTGCAGTTTTCTAAAGCATTTTAAATACATTTAAGAGTCTGACTCTAAATGCAAAAAGGTTTCCAGAATAGATTCAAAAAAATCCTGTTAGAAGGAGTAGCTGTTTCTATGTGAGTAGCCAGCACTGAGGCTAAAGTAACAACAAACTTGAAGACAAACCCCAGACCAGACTGTTTGCTGAAGAATTCACTTGTAGGTATGTGATGCCCAAGTTGTGAGAGTAATGGGATTTTAAAAAGTCTGGAGCATCCGCAAATCTCATGGGGACTGACAAAAAAAGTGGGTGTTTGGCATTTCTGAAAACTGGGTCATTTCTACTCAACCATAACAACTGTGGAAGATTTACTCTTACTTACTACAGGACACATTAAACCCTGGAAGTTGTGCCTATTACAGACTGATCTGCATGTTCATGGTACATAAATTTTATTGCATATCTGTGAAACAGAGTTTCATCTTTAACCTTATCTTAGAGTTCAAAATACCTCCTTTGAACTCACACAAACAGAGTAACTGCTTGGACCAGTCCTGGTCTACTGAGAAATGTAAACTGTGCCATTTGTGCCTTTGACCTCATACTAACCCAGAGTGCTCACATCTAGAGTGTTAAATTAGACACAAGACTTCCTTGTGGGGAAGATTTTCCTCCTGGGCAACAGATAGAAAGCAGAGGTTTCTGCCATAGCCAGGATATTTTCTTTTTTCTTGCTTTGCCTTTGCCTTTGCCTTTGCCTTTGCCTTTGCCTTTGCCTTTGCCTTTGCCTTTGCCTTTGCCTTTGCCTTTGCCTTTTGCTTTTCCTTTTTTTTCTCCTTTGTCCATGC
>VXBT01005225.1:5528-55513 GCA_013400235.1 Oriolus oriolus | reverse complement strand
GCCTTTTGCCTTTGCCTTTGCCTTTGCCTTTGCCTTTGCCTTTGCCTTTGCCTTTGCCTTTGCCTTTGCCTTTGCCTTTGCCTTTGCCTTTGCCTTTGCCTTTGCCTTTGCCTTGCCCCACTGCATTTTGGTTTTTTCCTGCAAACATCACACATAACACCCCTGAGGTTACTTTTAGGATAGGTAGGTACCTTTCTCCTGTCTGCATCCCAGATGCAGCAGAAAATAGTGACTGGACTTCTGTTAGCTCCATTGACTTAGCAGGGAAGGGTAAGTGCTGATCCTAGCTCAGGAAGAGGGACCTTCAAAAGTTCAAGAGTAAGCTTCCCTACCAGTGAGCTAATAAAGAGTCCTCTTTCATGTTTTTTCTGTTTTCTCCTGGGAAACTAAGAGGAAAATCTTCAGGGGAAGTATTAACTACGTCTGCCACTCCCAGTGCTGGCTGAGTCCCATGGAGCAAGATGAGTCTCTGCAGGAGGCTGCCTGCATGGCTGGTTGCGACAAGGCACAGTGGTGCCTTGAGATGGTCCTGGTACCAAGCAGTGGGTCTAATGGCAGCTGTCACACAAGTGAAAACAGGTAACTGAGCAAAGGGCAGAGGTGTCACCAGCACACAGCAGCCAGCAGGGACCAAAGCCTTATGATACATAAAGAGCTCTGAAGCACTTTGAATGGGGACACCACATAGCCCAAAGTTTGTCACGTTGCTGAGCCTCACCTGTGGAGCCACGTGTGCCTACTGTGAGCCACAGAGGGTTCTTCCGTTCCTGAGCCACATCCAGCTGTCAGTATGCAAATATTTGTGAGGGGAGGATGTCTGCAAAATGCACTCTACTGTTGCCATATGCTGTTGAAAGAATTGAAATTGAGGTGGCATGGGTGGGGGGATGTTAATTAAATTGTTAGTAAATAGCTACTAATGTTTGCATTATAGACATTTAAACTCAGCACATTATGTGTCTTTTGTACCTCCTGCATCTGTTCTGATTTTCTCTATTTCATTGTAAGTATATACAACAGTCTGAGATAAGGCAGTTTGTTCATCTTTGACAGGAAGACATTAAAAACATAGTTGGTATTTTAGAGCATAATTTTGTTCTTATTAACATAAAATAAAAACTGGTTTGCTGCATGGAGTTTTCAGGTCTTGCCAGTATTAGAGAAAGGATTCTGCATATGGACTGCTGCAATTTTTCAAGCGTGGTCCATTTCACAATCAGTAGTCAGGGACCAAGTTTTTTCAGGTTTGGGGTGTAGGGGAGGGCTGTATTGTAACTGCACATGCAAGCTTCGTTTTGCAACAATGCCTTTATGCATAGTACTGAAAACTGAGAGAGAAACAAGAGGCAGTCTTTGTTGCCGAGAACTTAAAACATCCTGCCATAGTGATGGCAGAAAGGCAGACAGGCAAGAGCAATGAGATACGAGACAGCCTGAAGAAGCAATGCCAGGAAGCCTGGCAAGTTATTCCAGTTCTTTTTTTATGTGTTTTCTAGAACATAATTTGTTTGCTTACCAAAAAAAACCCAAAAAATCCTAAAGATGACTTAACATTATGCTGCAAAGAACTTCTCCAGAACTTTGCATGCAAGTTAGTCAGGAGAAATCAACCTTTGCCTTTTTATGAAGAATTAAAACAAGCAGGGGAGTCTAAAAACATTTTTCTGTTCACTAAAAAATGAAGAGAAGGGGAAGAGGAGAGTAAGATACTGTTGAATAGTTGCCCTTCAAATCATAAACCCTTGAAATAAGCCCCTTCTTGCTTTCCACTCTGGCAACTGCGAAGTAGAGTTTTGCCAAAGATGATGTGTTAGGGAAGGGAGGAGGACCTGAGAAAGTACTTCAGGATACCTTACTCCAAGGTGTATAAGAGTGACTAGGGCATAACCTCCAGGGAATGAGGCTTTCACTGCTCTGTGATACTGAGTGGAGAGAGAAAATAGGACACAGCTCTCAGCAGTCCATTGTTTGTGGCTCTGGATGACACTGGTGGTGACCCACAGATGGTCTTGAAGGGTACCATGAAATCATCCCCATGCATGTATCTTTCAGGGGGCTCCCTGCAACTGCTGCTTTAGGTATGGCCAGACCCATTACCCCCACACTTTTACTGGTCTGGGGAATATGGGTTTGGACCAAAAGACTAGGGATTACACTAATATTGCAACATTCAGCTCAAGATACTTTGCAATAAACTGCGTGCTCATCTTCAGAAATCAGGCCTCTGGGGACATTTAAGGCTGAGCAAGACAGAAATACAAGCCACTTCAGAACCACTGCAAAAGCCCTGGTCAGGCACTTCAAAACACTAACTGTTCATCCTCATTTGTAACTCTTCAACTAAATCAGACATCTTGAAGATTTTCACTTTTTGCTAGTTAAAAGCAGTGTGATAGGAAAAATTTTGTGTGTGTGTTTAGAAACCATGGGAGCTTTTACACCTGCACACAAAACAAAATAAATATTTTTTGTTACTACTTTGAACTATACAGCCCCTTCTATTAAAAGTGGCATGCAAATAGCTATCTCTTGTGTACCATAAATTAGTCATACTTTTTTCCAAGGAAGATTATAAATAGTGTTTAGGAGGGAAACAGAGAGTATTTTGCAAATGAGCCCAGATGGAAAACTAACAGATGGCCTAGTGCTGTATTTTGTATGCTCAGCTCTATATTTAAATTAAAAATTTTCATAATTAAGATGAAGGTCTGTAACAACATACTTTTCCTGTTGCAGCATCATATATCATGTATCACAGGTATGAATTGCAGGCTTTTCATTAAATAGTGGTAACATATATATACAAATCTTGCTACTCTATGTTTTTAAAACAGAGGAGGGAAATAAAATGTAATTCATGGAAATTAAAGTACAAGAAAAATAAAAACCTTTCATACAAACATATGTCATATAGTAAAGTCTACCACCACCTGGTCTTTTTACCCATGCAAACTGAATGACCCACCACCTTGGAAGGGAAAGGAGAATGATCACATTTGTTATGTGTCTTCAGCAAAGAACCAGAACGCCAGTAGGATTTTCCTGTTGCATTACCTGAATGAAATTGGGTTCTTGAATTTCAGTAATTAGAAGATCTGGAGAAGATAAACTGTGGCCCTACACATACATTGTAATCTGAGAACCGAACCAAGAGAAGTGACTCACATGTCAGTATCTTCCATAAAGTGGCACGTGTATGTATGTAGGTGTTACTGCCGGGGACTGTTGCTAAAGCAAGGGCTGTGCCTTGCGCATGGTGTGACAGCTCAGGGGACACAGCAGGCAGAGCAAGGGCTCCTTTCTCAGCATGCAACCCCAGCCTGTGCTCCCTACCACCCACAGCACTGATGCAGCCCGAGAGACATGCAACAATTGCATTCACACCCAACAGCCTCTCTACATCTTTATCATTTTTTCATGCCACATTAGCAAAGGAAAGCCTGAAGCTGCATGCCCTGAGTTGGAGCAGAGCAGGGGATGTTTGTGGCACTTTCACCTGTGGGAGGACAAGGAGTACAGGTACAGGTTAGCTCCAGAGACAGCAAGCTTGCCCTTTTTGAGAATAAAGCCTTTTTGAGGTGAAGACACCAAATTTAGAAAAACTTTATTCTTGATAAACCACTCTGAAAACAGACAGTTTTAAGGCCTTCATATTGCTATTTGTAAAACCAAGTAAGAGGCTGATTCTCCTAGGGAGTGCTGCTATAATGCTGTCAGTCTCTGCTCTTCTGGAATTTTCTGTGTAGGTTTGAAATTTCCGGAAGTCAAACTTAAAGTGAAATGCTCACTCATTAAATTCTTCCTCCCTGCTTTTCTTTATGTGTGCAGCACCGATCAGTGGCTGCAGAGACATCTGCTGGTTGTTACACTTTTTCAGTATGTATTAATCATAAGGAAGACAGAAGATTTCTCAAATAGCATTTAAATTCTTTCCTAACTTTCTCTGTTTCCTGAAATTTGTTTAATTCAGATTGGTCTGATTGATGTAAAGGAGGAGTAAAGAACTGGGATAGTCTGTTTCTGTGATGAGATTCAGCAAGCCTTTAGAGTTGCAGGAAATCTTGTTTGAGTGATGGCTCTGATTTTAACGATTGAGGTTTTGACACTAGCAATAGCAGTGTAATTGTTTGGAATTTTATGATGAGTCCCACATTCTACATGACATCCCCAAACATCTTACCTATGTCCCAAACAGTGTTTTGTTTTTCCTTCTATATTGCAAGTGCAAATTCTTGAAAGTAAAGAATATTCTTTATCTATTGGTGCATTATTTGGAAAAGAAACACTGCCATGAAGGTAGATGCTACCTTTTGCTTAAATAATTTCTATGCCTTGCAGTGCTGTATGTTTGTGTTTGGGAAGATGGACTTCCAGTTCTTGCAATAAGGCACACTGTCCTTCCCCCCTACACTGACACTGTCAGAGTTTAAACCAATTTCACCTTAAACTCCAAAGTTATCACCTAACTTACATCATTCTGAAGACCTGGTAATTCAAGTCGCTGAAACAGCAGTTTGATAATACAGCAACATGCAGTGTAATCTGGATTTTTAAGGCTGATGAATTTGACTGTGAATCAGTTCTGCACAAAGGTTTGCCTCTTCTGTGCTTAATTACACCTGTGTAAACATCCATTTATTTATCTTTATCAAAAAAATTGTGTGAGCTATTTGCATTCCCAGAAACCACATTTCCATACTGAGCACTTCTCTGAGAATGAAAACATCTCAGCCATAAATTCAAATGTGACACACAAAATAGTTAATATTCTCTTACTTGAACTTACCTGAATTTTCACCCCATAGTTCTAAAGAAACTATGTGGCTGTAAGTGTAGCAGACTTAAAAATCCAACTGCTTGTGAAAGATGAAAGAAAATTCATTTACTTTCACTTGAGTTTTCTTTGCAAATATTTACTGTGCTTTGTTATTTTATGAGTTCCAGAAACCTCTAAGACCCTGCTATGCACATTAGCTATGGACTTTATCCCCACAAGGAGAACATGATGGGACATTTCCTCATGCACACTTCCTCATCTGGGAAAGGACACACAACACGGGTGAGTGCACAATTGAGCTTTAATACAAGTGTTATTGTTTGTTGTCAGTTTATTGAGATGGAGTTCATTTTCCCACAGCAGCCCTCACAGTGCTGTGCTTTGCATTGGTACCTACGAAGGTGTTGGTGACACACCGGTGTTTTGGCTGCTGCTGAGCAGCTCTGCACAGCATCAGCACTGTCCGTCCATCATTCCACCCTCCCACCAGCAGCCTGAGGGTGGGCAAAATCTTGGCAGAGGACATAACCAGGACAGCTGACCCAAACTGACCAGAGGGATATTCCATACCGTATGACGTCAGCTCAGATATAAAAGCTGTGTAAAGGAGGAGGAAGGGAGAGCGTTGGTTATTTACAGTGCTTGCCTTCCAGAGCAACTGCGACACGCGATGCTGCCCTGCTTCCTGGGAAGTGGTCCATGTTGACAGGAAGTCCAGAATAAAATCATGGTGTTTGTTCCTTTGTTTGAGTAAGCACTGTTGTACTTTTGCCTTAGTAAACTGTCTTATCTTGACCTATGAATTGTTTTCCATTTTATTTTGTCCCCCTTCCATGTCCAGCTGATGAAGGCAGTGATGGAGCAGTTTGGTGGGCACCTGGCATCCAGGCTGGGTCAACTCACCAGTCACATTTCATGGGAAGCTTGTAAATAAAAGGCTGGAGTTCAGTGCTATAACTCTTCTACGTATGAAAGAGCCCCAGAACAAGCCCAAGGGCTCCACCAGTGGTGGAGTAGGCTTGTGGCTGCAGAGAAGCACAAGGCAGGCGTGGCAGACAGACTCCAGCTGCCCGAGCTGTGCACAGCCCTGCTCTGCCCCCCCTGCTCTCAACAGCGTGTTGCACAGTGAGGAACACAGCTGGCATGTGGGTTTGGTGCTGTGATGCTGTTTCTCAGAGATACAATCCTTGAATTCAAGGGATTGAATATGAGGGCACACTGCTGAAGGCTACCAACATATCACATAATCACTGATAGCAGAGAAAGAAGGGAGGAAATGCAAAAATCTCCTAATAGTAAGGCATATGAAGGAATTTGTGATGAGATTTACAATTAACTCAGTTCTCATTAAACCGAAGAAGACAATATTATTGTCTGGACTAGATGAATCTCCTGCCCCAGAGTAGGGCTCTTTCCCCAGCCTAGATGATTCTGTGATTCTATATAAGCATAAGGTCTCTCAACAGTTCTGCACACATAAAGTATCAGACCATTGCCCAGGTGACCTATCCAGGAGATGGGCTATGCCTGTCAGGTAAAAACAACAGATTTATCTTTTTCCCTGTCCCATTTTTTGTGTAAGTATATCCTCTTCATGGCTGCAGAAGCATGGCTTTACTGTGACGGCTGCTGTGGATAAACTTACTCAACACTTTTAATAGGACTTCAGTTCAAAGGAAGCTGAGGGGTATCACTGTTAAGATCCAGATTTCAGAGATATCTTTATGTTGGCTGACACTTCTGTAACTTGTATGGTCATGGACTGGATCTCCCAGAGCTGACTGAAGCAGAGGTTAATAGCCATGGGGATATCTGTGCTGTAGGAACTTGTGCACCTCAGTCTTCAGAGTGGACTCATGTGACAGAGCTTTTTCCTCAAGTACTGCTCAGACCAGGAGCTAGATTTAGACGCTTACCATGTTAGATGCAAAACAGTGTTTTGGGAAATGTGCTGGGGCATTTAAGTCCCCATCACTGATTAGTAGTGGGGAGGAATTACCAGTTAGAGGCTTTTCCCCAGCGAAATTCAGAAATGGCTGTTTCAGGGCAGGTGTTCAAATACTCTGACAGAGACTCTCTGGCTGCCAACAGACCCTTCAGGTGGAAAAGTGTTGGTGTGACAAATGAATATGCAAGAGAAAGGTTGAGGACAGTGGCAGATTTTAGAGTAGTGACCCCAACACAATTGCACAGACGGAAGCAGTCACAGAGAGGCAGAGAGACCAGATATTGCAAGTTTAATCATGGGAGAGATGTGAGGCTCTGCTCAACAGCAGGTGAAGAACTGTTTCCTTCTTTTTAACCTTGGGATGCCCTTTCTCAAAGCATTTCTCAGCTGCTCCAGTTCACAAGTAATGAAATGGTCATTTTCAGGCACGATCCTTTTCCTGAAAAAATTTCAGTTGCTACTAAACCTGGAGTTGTGGTATTGATCTGGAAAGAGGATGAAAATGAGGATGAGAAGGGGATTGTTTCATGACTTGAAGGAAACTGCAGAGCTCTGAAGCATGTGCCTCACCCCTTTTCCTTTAAGCTCGCACACCCTGACCAAGTCCCACTGTCCATTTAAGACAGCAAATCTGTCATGACAGTCATCATGTCTTCTTGTGGGGAGAGTTTTGTTTACACACAGAGCCTACTTGCTGGTTCTCTTCCCTAAAGAGACTGTTTGGTTCTGTTTTGTCATGAGCATGGTCAGGGGTATCTTCAATCATCAAATCTTGAATGAGTGGTTCATTACCTTCTCAAAAGCACTTTCACTACTGACAGATGAGGAGTAAAGTATAAGAGGACTGTTCCACAGTACAACATATAACACAGATGCTAAGGGAACCATGAGGCTATTGCCTTTTGTTAGTGTATCTAAAGAAAATGTGTGGTTATTTCCAACATCTCTTCTCTGTTTAATGTGATGTCCTTTAGCCAACGAGGGAGTTTCTTCCACTTGTGGAAAACAGAACAATATTTTTAAATAGTTTTTTTTACTTCCTTCCAAGTATGGCTCTATCTGGAAAAATTTGCTTCAGGAACTGAAGTCAATGGCCTGTCTCCAGGAATTTATATGAGAATACATGATAGTGACCATTTGTCAAGGTTAGCTAACATGAGGTGAAGGCTTCCTATCCTGGCCTGAGGGGAGGGTTGTACTTTTGCAGTGGGCAGGACTGCCTTCAGTCTTGCAGCTGACCTAAAACTCACCAGGGTTTGATCCTGTCCATGCCTGCTGCAGCTGACTCCAGTTCAATATACCAAAGTGCATTGGTTGGTGTTGGAGGCACAGCCCACTGTAGCAAGCAGGTTTGAAAAAGGTTCTCTCCTGGTGCACTGTTTCGGGAGCCTGCAAAACCAGGTGAGGTCAAGGCAGAGGGAAAGACACACTTGGAAACAGCAAACTGTGTGACTGCTGAGCAACTGGCTGACTGTCATGCTCCTTGGCTTTGCTTGTGAACTGGAGGGCTGGAATCTGGTCACAGCATTTAAGGTCAGTGCAGGGATTTGAGCAGAACTTGAGGTACAAGCCTGTTCTCCACAGAAAGGTGAATGCTTCTTTGTGAGAGAGTTTATGCCTTAAAGTTTTCTGTTGTCACTCAGACACTGTGGGCATTGCTGACAAGGGAAACTCAGTGGTGTCGTATCCTTAGCAAGCAAGTCACCAAAACTGAAACTGCCACAGCTGTGAGGATAAATGCTGGCGAAGTCCAGCAGTTCTAAATGCTCTAAAATGATATGACATGCAAAATTAAGCACAGGATAATTTATGCATCAAGCATTCCCCCTTGTTTAACAAGGGTGCAGTGAATATCCAAGACAGTGCAGTTAGGATTTTATCACAGGCTATGATACGAAAGGGGCAAACTTCAGCAGAGGGACTGAGAGCTGTTTTGTTTCCTGAAGCTGAACAATGAATCAGTAGAAATGTGACAGGCCTACTGCAGCCAGGAAATGAGGGTTCCAGAGGAAACTTCTGTGGATGTACTTTACAAACCTTTTTCAGATTCTTAGAGCAGAACAAAACATTCTCTCCTGTTGTGATGGGAGAAAATAAATTCCCTGAGTTAGATCTGAAGTCCAGTTTGCTTAGTGTTTGGGAATCAGCCCGAGGAAAATGCTAAGTAAAAAAGGGCTAATAGGACAGTAGGATTTTAACTGAGTTTCAATAAGGTGATGTTGAGGATCATCATAACTATCTGAAAAAATTCTCACCTGCCTTGGTCTGGAACAGACAGATAAATGAACAGCACTGGCACCAGAAGTCATGTCCTCTTTCCAAGGTCCTCAGGTAATGTATACACAGAGGCTCACACATTTTGTGAGAAAGTGCATTCCTGGGCTGCTGGCTTAAGGCCCTATAAAGAGCACCGGGCTCTCCACAGAACTCACCTGGCATGACTCAGGCTGCCCGCTTGACTGAGGTTGCTATCGCCCTCTCTGCCTGCGGTGCTGTGCTCCCGCAGCCTGACTGCCCGGGGTAGCTTCAGAGGGCAAATCCATGCCTGTTCTGTGTTAGCCCCACCCCCCTTCTCTTATTTTGTTGGCTGGCTGCCTATTCAGCAAGAGTAGTTAAGCAAGGCAGTATTTCTGGGAAGTAACACTGCTGTAAAGATACCACATTTTACTCTTGCTTCAAGCCACATTTTCAGTATTGTCTTTGATACACACAGCTCCACCACATGCCTGAAGGAATCCCTGTCCTGACCGCCTTTGTAGTGTAAGGCTGTGGGGAGCAGACACATAGCATGCTGAATAAAATTCTTGATGGCAGGGTTACTGGACTCCCCAGTTTTCTGCAGTTACAGAAATGCAAAGACGTGCAGAGTTTGTTGTGGGTTTTTTTGGCTCTGCTTGTGCAATAGATGTGTAATTGAATCATATTCTTGGCATATTAGATAATTACAGCTCTCTGCCATAAAAGTGTCTTAAGGTTTTCCAGGTATCTGAGATAGACATCTTAGATATTCTTTCTACAGACAGCTCTTAAATCAGGTCTGCAGAAATAGTTTTCTAAGTCCTGTGACGTAGCAGGGTATTGGAGTTTACAGGTAGAGAGAAAATAGACAGGAGCAATCTGTTACCGTGACTTTGTTTGGATATTTTCATGCAGCTGGGATGCAGGCTTTTAAAAATCTGCTATTTTTTGTTTTTCTTAGAACTGATCTTTCAGGCTGCAATAAAGAAAATTGAGATGGTGCTTATTCCTGCCTTGGGCAGCACCGCCTCTCTCTGGGGCCACGTGCTGCCGGAGTGCAAGCTGGGCACCAGCTCTGTGTTCCTTAATCTTCCCTTGTTCCCACACAGTGCATTATGAAGGAGCACAGCTGCCTGCAAAGCACTATGATTACCATGCTGCAATCAACAAGGTAGTTTGAAGCTAGAAAAAAGCAGTCACCGTGGCTTTCCATTGTTCCTTGGGCCTTGCGCTTTGCCCATGGGTTACTTTGGGGTTTTGCAGTGTTTCTTGACAAAATATGCTAAATACCTTAATAAGGAGCAGCCAGGCCATCCCTTTTTGAAGGCTTTTATTCCTACTCTTGCAGTAGAGGCCTCACAGTTATCAAAGGGATGTTCTTCCCGCTGTCCCCGAAAGTTAGTGCACTGCAGCATCATTACAAGGTGGTCTATATTTTAGGGCAGGAGATGCTGACAAGAACATCAGCTGCAAGGGAAAGCAATGAAAGGACAATATCCTGTTCAAAATCAGGCTTGTTTGTACAACACAAGGGAAAAACCCACTAAAAAATAGTAAGCACAGCTGGTGCTAAATCACTCTGGTGTGTGTCTTTGTCTTGTGGAAACTGCTCTTTTTAGTGAACTGCAGTGCAGTCACACCGTGCACTGCTCTGCCCTTCTCCCTGTGCAGATGCACATGTGCACCAAGCCCTCGCTACTGCCATGCAGAAGAACAGAGACAGAGCTGACCTCTTCCTTCTGTCTTCCTGCTGTGCTTCGGCTTTCCTTGGGTTTGAGATTTTTCCCTCTTTTTTCCCCTCTTCTTACACTTCCAACACTGAAACTTCTCTCAAGATCTCCAGGTTTCAGCTTCCTCAGCTGATCCTTTTAACATTATTTTCTATGCAGAAAGCATTGAATTCTGTTTTTCTTGTTTTCAAGACTTCTGCCATTCCCTCTTGTTCCGAGGCTCACATAGCTCTTCTCTGCTCATCCTCCCCCTTTGTTCTCTTTCAACATTCTTCTGCTGAAGAGGAGTGGCTCTGACCTTCTCTCCATTTCTCTGTCTCACCACTTTTAATTCCTTCCTGGCATCAGCTCTAAAACATGCCTAGTGAAGCAAGAGTCTCCATTTTTTAAAATCTAGCCATCTACACAGAGAAATCCAACAAACAGATAAAATCATCCTGGTTTTTTTTCCTCTTCCTCCTCTTATTTCTCCTGAGTTAGGAAAAAAAAAAAAACCTGTTTATATAACTTCCTGCAACAACTGAAAATGGCTTTTATTCTGAAGGAGAAAAATGCATGGGTGCCTGTGCAACAGGCTGAGCCCAGAGATATGGAAGACAGTCAAGTCCTTAAGGACATAAAATGTTTGAGCCAATCTGATTGTAGCTTTAGATTTCTGCGCCTTTTCTTTGCCTTTCTTTGGGTTTTTGTTTGGGTTTTTTTATGTGTGTGTGTTAGGTTTGGGGGGGGGGCCTGTTTGGTTTTGGTGTTTCAGAGGTTTTTTGTTGTGGTTTTGGGGGGCTGTTGGGGTGGTTTTTTGTTTGGGTTGGTTTGAGTTTCTTGAGGGTTTTTTTGTTTGCAGGGGTTTTGTCTTCATTCCTTAAATAATAAAGAAATGTTGAAAATCTACCTTTATAGGGAAACAAAAATGCTGATCACATCTATCCTAGCTCTCAAAAGCAAAGTAGATATAGCGAAACAAAATTATTTTTTAACACCATATTTCTTCTGCATTTATTAATCAGCAGATGTATAAATGAGGCATCAGGCATTGAGAGAGGCATTTCAAAATTGTTTTCCTCACTACTTTATCACATACTTTGAAGTCAAAGAAATTATAATGAGCAAACTATTCAGTGAGTTTGAAGCAGTCTTCTCTTCAGTTTGTAACTGATGAATGCACTAGTTTACATTCTGGCAGATTGTTTTGTTCATAAGATTTTGAAATACACTTTATAGCCATATATAAATTCATGATTTGCCCATGAAGCATTTGCCTCAACTGCCTGTTGGTTGATTATCCCTTACTAGTAGATCAACACCAAAAAATACAGGAAAATAATTCATTTTCTTGCTCAGAAAGCAGGAAAGAATAGAAAACCATTCACAGCATTGCTAAATATCCAGGTATTAATGAATACAGCCACGAAAGGCCACTTCAAAAAAAATGTAACCTGTGTAGGAAAGTGAATTTAACACAATCACTCAGTAATTTAAGAACATGCTCAACAATAATTATGCCTTCTTTTATTTTTTACCCCGCTTTAGCCTACATGACATTCTCTTTCCTCTCATCTGCTGCCCATCTCTGCTGGACCTCCCTTGTTTATTATAAAGCAAACTTTGCAGGATGATGTTCTTGGACAGAGCACAGAAAAAGTCTTCTTTATATAATGAAAACACTGTGAGGGAGTCATTTATTGGATTGGCGTGTTGTTGTTTTTGCTGCTTGAATGGCAGATTTACAGGCCTTTGCTGCATAGGTATTTACTGCTGAGATAGGAAGGAAACTGAATCATAAACATCTCGGTGACTTTGAATAAAAGCAAAAGAAGTGCTGAGGTCATTCTAGCAGCTTGTGTTTGCAGAGTGCAACAGAAGGTGTTCAGCATAAGACAAATACTTTCCTTGGCCAGCTGCACCAGAATCTGCTCAATTAACTATTATTAACTATTATTTGTTTGTATGAGGGAGATACAGAAAACCAGCACTCTTCTCAGTAAGATATTTTGTCGTCAATGTATCCTTCACAGAAAGATTCTTTTCATTACATTCATTTCAATATTTAAAATATGTGGTGGCCAAAATGTAATTGAGACCTTGTCCCATTGCCCAGCCAAAAACATTATTGTGTATAATTAACTCTCTTTTTGAGAGGCACAAAAATCCCCACATAAAGATGCCTACCCACTCCAAATACTAGTTTGAGAGATGGGTTAGGAGGAAGTAACAAGAGGAAGCCCATCACAGTCAGTAGCTGCTCTACGCTTCATGTTTGTGTGCCTTCTTGAGGCACACTCCTTACGCAACAAGATGTGTCTCCTGAAAGACCCTTGGCTGCACAAAAAGTAGAGCACAGCCCTTTCTTCCAGCAGTCTGAATGAGGAGAGGGGAGAAGACTAAGGGTTTTGATGTGGCATTAGCCCTGCATAGTTACAGCTGCTTAGCATATGTTTTAAAATCTACAAGTAGCTAATACATCTACATATAGGAAACTAGCTATTTTGTCATCAAATATAAACACCTCCAAATATTGCCCTGTGTTTCCAGCAGGAAGATGACAAAGTTCAGGGCTACATATTACATTTTAATTCTCAAAGCCTACACAGTAGAACTCATTATTATCTTATGACAGCATATATTACCACCACAGGAAAAAAAAAAATTAAAGAATGTTCATTTTTGCTTAATTTTTAAAATTGTGAGGTACCCCCATACAGGCATTTCAACTAGTACTAGTAAGTGATTTAGAACAAATATACAAATACTGCTAAATACTTTGACATGTGTTCATTACTGAACCTTGTTTTATACCATAAGGAGAATAGCCCTCCCTCCAAATAGAGGTCAGCAAGATGTTTTGGTTATCTTAAGAAATTGCTCAAGCTTGTATGTGTTTATTCAGAAGTCTGTGTACAGTAAGCTTATTTTATATTTAGTGTCTGACCAAAGTTCACCTTCAGTCTTTTGTCTGTCTTGATGTAATCCTGATGTAATCCTAAGAACTAAAATTTCTATACGTCCAGTAGATTTACTTTGCCATTACTCCACAGCAATAATGATAACTTATTCAATTTATGCAGAACACTAAAATTTGATAAAAAAAATCCACTCCTGCAGAACCTGTTCTTACACTGGTTTTGTCTGAAAGTTCTGTATCCTAGATTTTCCTACGTGTGTATTAATACAAGAGAACAAATACACCTTTTCAATACAGGATTTCTTTGCACCTAACACTGAAAGTATGTTTCTACTTTGTCCTTTCCTCTCTGATGTTGCAAAAATAACCTCTTCACACTGACTTCACTAGGACATGACAGTGTTGTCCCCATCGCATCATCAGGGTAAGACTCACATACCAGAAACCAAGATTCCACAAGAGTGGTATTTTAGGGTTCCACATGTAATTTCAACTTCAAAATCCAGTACTTGTGCAGCCTTGACAACCGGTAAAGTCACTGCTGGAATGTGATCTGTGAAGCTCATGTCCTCTCTTGGTGTCTAAGACTGGACATGTGTGAACTGTCTCCTCGGACAACCTCTGGATTATCTTCGCAGTAGCCCCACTTTGTACAAGATCTGGATCAGACGACTTTCAGAGGTGGATTCCAGAACTTGCACAGCAGTCCAAGGAAAATACCACATTCTTGTGGTAGGCAGGATTATGGTATCACACCACTCTTCTCCCACCTGTGTGTCACTAAAGTAGCCTAAGATGACAAATCCATCCTGAAACCAGCAGCATGAGGGAGTTTTAACTGTGTAACTATAGTGCTTTGTGTTCACTCCAGGAACATTATTTAGTTTATTTATTTACCTTATTTAATTCAGTCTGCTTTTCAAACAGCACCTCATGCTGTGGGAGGAAAAAAATAGAATCTATTACTTATTGATCAGCAATGGGATCTATGGCTTCCCTGAAAACAGTATATCGTTAAAGAATGTACCAGTCAAGATTTGCAGCAACTGTCTGTTGTGTATGAAATGTAATCTGCATTTACCATAATGACTTTGAGGAAGCCTGTTCATCACCTGTTGTGTGACAGTCATGTAAAAGAGAAAGAGAATGCAAGGAGAGAATTTTCCCCATCAGTCCTGCCTCAAATCACTCCTTTCAAATCCCCAACAGACTAAAACAAGAGAGTCAACAGGAGTTGCTTTCAGAACCCTGGGGATGTGAGTTTTCCTGCTGGACTGATAATTTGTTTTCCTTCAGGCAGAATGTATCATTCACAATTCCCAGTACAAATGTGTTTTCTAATTCTCTTCTTAAGGGAAAAATATACCAATTAGCTCAGTTTGCGGTTTGCTGAGTCTTAATTCGTAAGTGGAGACAGGTAGCTCAAGGTCTGTAAAACCTGACTTGTTATGTAAAAAAGCTGGATGCTGGACTCAGAATAATATTATCAAGGTTCTTGAGCTCTACCCACAGGTCTGCTACTGTGCCCCAAGAAACATCTCTTGTCCCTGCCGCTGGCATAAAAGTAATCCCAGTGCTGCCTCCTGAGCTGCCGCTGAGATTTAAGGCATGACTTCGTATAAGAGTGCCTGTCTTGACTGTAAAGCTTGATGTGCTCATTCCAAGCTCCTGGAAGCAGAAGGGTGGTGTAGCAACTCCAGTGAAAATCACAAGAGCACCAACGCTGTATCACACATCCATCACGATTGCTTCCAAGAGCAGACAGGTGCTCATACCACCTCAAACATGCATGTCCTGAGCTAAATCCAGCCTATCACTCCCGCTCCCACTCCACAGTAGCTGCATTCTGGCACATAGTGATGAGTCATGGTGCTGTGCTGCTGTGACAGTCATAGGGGTTGAGTCTCTGGACCTGTGCCCAAAGGCCTCCCAATTCCCTCCAAAGGTCCATCTGACTCAACCTGAGAATGTCTGAGGGATAGTCAGACTGTTTCCTTTTTTGCTTTTGCAGCCTTTGACCAGTCTTACTCAATGCTGGCTTGGCATCCTTTCTCTCAAGTCTATGGAAAGAATTAGATTTCTGTCTCAACTCTGCAAGACTCCTGCTAGTTTCCAGAAGGCCATTCCTGAGCATCTGAAGTTTTGCCAAGCAATTTGATGTGGAGATACCTGAGGCAGCAGTTGGTCATTCTTAGACCATACAAAAATCCTGACAATAGACAAGGACTGACCAAGGCAATCTTGTTCTGATATTTCTTGGCCCACTACAAGTGGAAGCTCACCCTTGTCCTTCTTATCCCTGTTCTCCAATACACATGGAGCAGCTGCCAGAAATACCAACCTGGAGCTCTTCAGTGCAAACTTTTCCCATGGGAATTCATCTGTGCAGAAAGCCACTGTGCAAGTGCATGTATTCCCATGCTGCTTTCATACTGTTGATCTCTTGGAAAAAAAAAAATTAAAAGGAGGAAGTAAAGAGGATCATTGGGGGAGCTTTTTAAGCTTGACTGAAAGGATTCATATGGTCTGTGTCAGGCATTCCCTTTGGAAGGCAGACAGTAATATGGTGATGAAGTTGCTGCAAGTATTTGTTTTGAAGTCCCTGGCCTTCATCTGGAATACAGAAGGCCATACTCAATTCCTCCACCTATTGAAATGGACTTGAAAGAGGTTGGTATGACATGTAGGTGTATGCTTTAGTTGAAGTTTGGCCTTTGAGGACAGCTCTCTCCATTAAGAGAGAGAGTAGATGGCAAAAGGTAAGAAAATCATGGACTTCTGACTTAATGTCAAGAAAAACTAAATGAGGAGGTTGCAGGCAGCTGATTAAAACTGATGAACGAAGCTATGTCCAATATCTTCATGCACAGCTATTTTGAAGCGTGCAATCGAGAGTTGTAGTTATTCAGAGATCGATTTAGCAGCATTGCTCCACCTCAGCTACTGCCCATTTGCAGCAGTTCATGCATGGGTAGAATCTATCCAATGCTTTCTGCAAACCACTAACTCAGAGTGCCCAGGGGCAACAGCAGCAAGACAGAATGAGAAAGGCACTGGGATAAGACTTCTTGCTGCATGCCACAGCTTGGCACAGCGGGACATGCCACCATGGCTGGCTCATCCCCTGGCCAGACACCTGCCACCCATTGATCTGATGTCCTTCAAATGCCCTCTAGTGGCTGTGGCTCTGCCTGAGGGCCACGTCCCCGTGGTGCAGCTGGAGGAAAAGAGGCCTTTGCATGCACATGTAAAGCATAACCTGAAAGCACATGTGTGGAAAATGGCTGGTGCTCATTGATAGCCTCCCGCTCCCTCATTTCTGGTGCTGCTGCACAAAACTGGCATCCAATAATGCAGCTCTCTGCTCCACTTCTCTGCTCCACTAAGCAGAAGAGCTAGGTTGGGAAGGAACTGGCATTCCAACACTGATGGAGGCTCAGTGGGCCCTCCATGTGTTCACACAAGGTGCAGTGCTGTTTTAAAGACCACTGTCTGAGGAGAAATTTTCTCTTCTGAATCTCTGCTTTAAAGGAGACATAGCACTCCAGGCACCAGGGAAGGAGATGAGGATCCCTGAGACAACATGGGCGGAATCCAGTGGGTGAAGAATTCTAGTATAAACACCTGTGGTGTCTGCTACAGACTGAAAAAACGTCTTTGGACAGAGAGGTTTTATTGCTGAAGGTTCTAAACGGTAATTGGGGAATCTTCTGCAAGAGGTACAGCTTGGTGAAGGAATTCAAGGAATTCAAGACACACTATGAGCTGCATATTTACTTAGGGGAGTCAGATGGAACAACAAGCCCCCTTCCCTGTCATCAGGGAGCAAAGGCTGGTTTCTGAGGTCTCTAATATGCCTATGCAATTTGCACTTTCAGGTGAGGGCTTTGTCTGGCCCTGCATCTGAAGGTTTTAAGGAGCATACTGGCTTGGCTTCTGTTGCAGAAGATCATGAGAAGTCAAATTCCTGTGACCGTGACAATCAACACAATTGATGGGGAAGCCAATTGGAAATCCCTCTGATATTCTCTCTAGATTTATTTTTATTTTTCCCCTAGTATTTTGTCCTCTTATTATTACAGAGCTGCTACTTTTGCTTTTCAGCTGCCATTTTTGCTTTGCAAACCAGTATTCACTGACTGCTCCATGGCCGCCCCTTGCTCAGATAATCTTTGGGAGCAACATAGCTCCCACTTGGTGTGTCTGTGACTGCAGAGTGCTTTTGTAATGTTGGGTTTGGCATTGCTAACTTCTCACACCTGCTGCAGACCTACCTAAATTATTTCTCAAGTAATTTCAGACTTGTGTGTGAAGCAAGAGAGTTACAGGAATACTGTTTCACATCCTGGTTCTCTGCAGCTGTATTATGAATGTAGGCTATATGGGGCAGGGATCACCTCCTAGGGCATTTGTTCAGACTGTGGCAGAAGGAGGTCCAGGAGACCTAATATTTTACTGCCCAGAAAAGTAGAGAGGAAAAAAAGGCACTGCATCCTTATGGGAAGACTGCCCTGATCTATGCTGTGTGTGGATGTGCAAATTACAACAGATGATGCACTTAGCAATTATGTTCTTTGCATACATAAGCAGGAACAACAGCTCCCAAACTGCCAATATCTCTCTTGATTCTCACCAAATGGCTGCGTGTCACATGGTCACACAGGAAGGGGGATCAAGGAAATGAGAGGAAGGGATGACAGGAGGAAGCTTCAAATGGGGGGATACGTGCCTCTCCAATGGGGAAACGAACAGCATCTTTTTTAAAAAAGACTGAAATTCACCTGCTCTTCAGGCTTTTTCTTCTTTGAAGTAGTTTGGTTTGAGCATTTTAAACTCACTCTGAAAGAAGCAAAGTGTCTTCAGCTACCCACGCCTAAGAGTGCACAGCCTGAGCCTGTCTGTGTGGTGGGCTGCTTCTTTAACCAACTCAGTTTTCTGCCCTTCCCTCTCTGTCTCCTGGATCTTCACATAAAAGAACAATCTCCCACCAAAAAAATCCAAAAACAAACAAACAGACAAACAAACAAAAACCCCCAAACAAACAAACAAACAACCCCCCAAAACCCAACCCAAACTAAATAACCAAACAAAAAACCTCCAAACCCAACACAAAAATCCAAGCAAAAATCCCAACACGAACAAGTGAAATAAAAGGAAACTCTGGTTCTTCTGGTAGACCACCTTCTGAGAATTTCCATAATTCATTCCATATTCTGAATTACACCCCTCTGCTTACACAAGAACAATGGCAGACAGTAGGCCCTAGGGCAGAAGATACTACCCTTCCCGATGCTGGCTGTACGTTGAGCACTTCCTACAAGCTCCCAGAAAGTTTGAGAGAAAGTGTAAGAGCTGTGTGTGGTTTAGGACCTCTGAGGCTGGCTTCTCCTAGCAAAGGGTTGCTCCTGCCCTTAGAAAACTTCACACTGACATGCTGATGGAAGGAAGACAGCAGTTTCTGCAAGTGTTGATAACCAGATAATGTTTTACATCGCCTGCCACACAGTCTTCCCTGAATCACAGAGTCTGCTGTCTTTTCTGCTTTTCTGCAAACTTCAGGAGAAAGAAACTCTCGACTTCATCTACATGTGAAAACAGGTTGAGACTTCCAAACTCAGACAATTGGAAGATGACACAATTTGACATGAGTCAGCACGAGTGTCAGGTCAAAGCATAATGCTAGCTCTTGTAGCTCAAAAGCACATGGCCGATTGACAGAACTGTGAAGCTCATCATGCTGTAGTCTGTGTGGTGCATTTCTTGATGCAAAGATATTCCCTCTTTGTATAGTACCCAGAACAGTTATTTGATAGTTCAGATTATTAGGACCACATCAGGGCTCAGAAAAGGTGGAAGAAGACAGAAATGGAGGTGGCCTGATCCTCTGACACGTAGCCAATGAAACAATGACACCAGGTGTGAAGTCACTTGGGGCAAGCTTTTGAAATAACACAGCCTGTTGAATGGTGCTGAGCTCTGTTTAAAAACTGGGACAGAATTTTTGCAGTGGAAACAGCTGGATACTGAGTGCTTTTAAAAATCTGGCTCTTGTTTAGCTGCCTCCATGGGAACTGAGCTTAACTGAAAACCTGGACCTGACTGGGCATGCTGAGCACTTTAAAATGGGCCCTTCTGGTCTTTAGAAATTTCAGCTGATGGTATTCTGCAAATAGCTGAGATTTCCTTTCTGAAGTACTACTGTTCTGTGTTCCATGTTTTTTGTTGCTGCTTTCTTTTTCAGCTGACACAACGTCAGTGCCTGCCAGTCTGTTCCAGGCTCTACAAGCTTGTGTGGTTACAGACTGCTAATCCCTTTGCTTACACGTCAAAAGACAGAAGTAGCTATCCATCACCTTGTTATTTGTTGCTTTTGAATCCCAGCCTGAACGAGTGTGTGCATCCTGCAGCCTGAGTCCAGAGTAATGCTTAAATTCAAGCCTCATCTACAGGAGGAACACTGACCACCAAAAGCCCCAGCCAAATCTTGGGGCTCTGTTGTGCTCATAGTTGTGCAAATAAAGCCTGTATGTTCCCTGCAGAATAAACAGACAATACTGACATGCAGCAACGAGAGAACCAGAAGGCATAAAGTGTTGAAGCCACTTAGATAAGGGTGCAAAAAGCATGGATAGCCAGGGTGGGAAAAATATTATATCAAATTTCTATCACTGTGTTTACAAAAACACAGCTGGACAAGTGCTTGGTGCATACCACCAACTATCAGGAATCTGTGAAGGGTTATTAATAATTCCCGATAACAATGAGATGTGGGATTTCAAATATAGACAGAGAGGTATATGTTAAAAGTCTTTTATAGGGCTGCACCCAGTTATTTAGCATGGGTGACTGCCAGTTGACAAGTGAGCTGTTTTGGTAGCTTGATGTGATGCTCTTACGGGAGAGCATAAGAGAGGTGTCTGGATAGAATATCTCCAACACTCATGTCAGCTACACACTGCTGGGAAGTGGTGACTGGTGCCATGTAGTGCATTAGTGTATCTGGATGCTCTTGCCTGCAGCATGGGGACATGTAGGCACCAGCAGTGCTAGCTACATGATTATGATGTGACTTTAGGGCACAGTATAAAATCCATGGAAACAAGCTGTTGAGTGTTTTTAGCAGTCTCATTCCAAAGGGCCAAGGCAATGCAGCAGGCAGAAGGCTCAATCTATCTTCCCATGAAACCTTGTTTTTTGTACAGGCAAGGAGTCATTTACTGTTTCTCTGAAGCTGAAGAGTGATGGTAAACAGAGACTCAATGCCAGCTGGAGTGTATGCAGATAATTCTGCTTTCTTATAAAAGGTATGAGGCTGGTCTGAACCACTTCACTCTCTCGGTAGAGGACAAATCTCCTTCTGCTAACTTCCTGTTGGCTTCCTGCCTATGAAAGTGTCTCCTTCTGGGCAGTAAAGTCAAAGCTAAGTGGCAAAAAACAAGAGAGATACTCCTCCTGCTCTCCTAAACAGACTTAATTCCTATGGTAACACTGTCTTCTCATTTGCATGCAAAGTATGATTTGCACTGCACTGTTTAGATTGGCTATTATGTGATAAAATCATTCTGTCAGGGTGGGGGAGTAAGGGAGGGAAATCCTATCTTGTTGTTTTGCTTCTGCTGTCTGAGTCCTGAACGGGTTTCTAAAAAAGAAAAGAAAAGAAAAAAAAGTTTGTGACAGAAACAGGAGAGGGAGGACTAGCATTGATTGCTGCTAGGGAAAAGAGCCTTTTGTTGGCTAAACTTCATAATGAATTATACACTCCTCTACCCACATTAAAGACCATACTGCCTTTTGATGTTATGCCTGTGACCACAAAGTCGAGTGCAGAAGATGTCTCTCCTTTTCTTCCCTCTGAGGGACAGCAAGGACAGGCTGCACCCTCCACAGGTGCAGATGGTGTCTGAGTGGCTTTTTGGTGTCTGCACTATGTCCACTGTCAGGAGTCAAGTCTAATACTTTAAAAATTGAACTCTTTCTGTATGAGACACTAAATTTACTATCTCTTTGATATATCCTTGATATAGTCCTACCAAATGCCTTATTTGTGAGTGAATCCTAACAAAAGCCTGACACAGATTAGAAACTGGAGTCTAATACTGGGCATTTTCTGATGAAAGTTTTGCTGTGAGTGGTTTGGTTCCAATTTGAAGGAGATTTCCCCTTCTGTTTCTTCAGTATCTCTAGAGTAAAGGGAAGAATATGCTCCCTGATGTGCATTCTTTCCTGCTACTCTTTCTGACTGTGCATAGTCTGCTTCTTCACAGTGACCAGACCAGGGTGTTTAGTCAGTGAATAGTCTGTTACGGGAGATTAAACAGCTTTCCCTACAGTGAGAGAACAATAATCTTGTGATCATTCAGTGGTTGTCTGTTTTTTTGGGTTTTTTTTGTCCTAAACAGTTTCACGATACTGGAGTTTCATGTATCTTAAGCACAGGTCCATAAAGTACAAAACAAGAATCTGGTTTTGTGCAACTTTCTGATACAGCAAGAGGTCCACTTGTGAAGATGAAAATACAGAGATTTACTGCATCTATTGTGGAGAAACATGCCAGTGTGATGTGAAACCCAGCATCAAAGTTAGGGTAGGAAATCTCTTGGGTTCAAACACTGGCCTCATGCTTTATCTTCATGCCTTCCTTAGGTAGTAGCCATTAGATATTTACACCTGGGATTGGAGAGCCCACTACAGATTTTGTTGGGGTAGATGCAAGAATGAGCCTTAGGGACTAAGAGAGAGCAAACCTCCTCTAATCATAGGAAGGCATGGAACAAAGGATGGAAAAATGAATCCCTACATCTTGAGAAGATTTGCCACTCCTACCCTTGGGGTGGCTGACAGTGAAATTTTGGTCGTCCCCCTCATTTTGCTTTTCCACCTACAGTTTTGTCCATGTGAAAAAAAAATGGTCATCTGAAAACCCTCAGAGGCATAGCTCTTTCCACTAATCCATGTTTAGCACTGCATCTGTGCTGCACACATCCACCAATGGACTGTATGTGGTGCCTTCTGCCCTCAGAGGGCTGCACCTGGGACAAGGGAGGTGGCAGAGCCTGCATACAACTTCAGCCTACAAGCTACTGCTGTAGGATGCTATTGAACACCACATGAGCTGCAAGTGACAGTGTGAGAAGGCCTGTCCCACAAAAGCCCCCAAAGGTATCTGTGTGCTCCCCTCCCTAGGCTATCCTCATGCACAAACACACTGCTGCTGTTTCATCCAAGAAATCAGGCTCCAGTGTCACACAACTGGGCTCAGACTGGACCCAGCACTACCCCACAGACAGTGAGAAGGATGGTGCATGGGTGATGGCAGGTCTGCAACTTAACAGCCTCCTTTAAAAAATGTTAAGATGGTTCTTAACTAGCTGCCAAAATGTCCTCATGAGGACTGGGGCAATTAGGAATTAATCTTTGTTTGAAACAGGAAAATATTTTCCACCAATACAAAAACTGAATGTAAACTAATCAATAAGTGGAGACATTTATTTTGATGACCTCTCTGTTCCTGTTTGCCCTTCTCGGGATATAGCTAGCACAGAAGAAAATCATGGATCCAGGAATCAGCCAAGTCACTCCTCTTAATAGACATCAAAATTTTTGTCCCTACAGTGTGAAAAAATAAGAGGAGGAAGTGCATAATCTTGGGTCTTCATCCCAAATCATATGGAGGTATTAGGAACTGTACTGTAAAATCACTGGAACTGGAAACATACACGAGCATTCTCCACAGTAGACCTCACTGACTGATAATCTTTCTCTACCTGAGATGCAGTATAACAGCAATAAGATAGCTTTGCTGATAAACAAAATGATAACAAATATGTCCATGCACTGAATTAACAGGGAAAATGAGGTCTGTGCATGTACAGTAAAGTAGACATATGCTGCAATTTCTCTCTCTACACTGTTACTGCCCAGAGAAATGTACTTATATTTAATCAAGCTCTGGCACACATGACAGGCATTCATCAGCTGTCAGTGATGTTATGTACTGTAAACTCCAAACATCCATTGTAAAACTGTGCCCATTATAAGAAGTAAAATATGGTACCTGAATCTTAACTGAAGTATTAATAATAAAAATGGATTACACGCACCCTGTTTGCTGAGCAATTATTCCAGGGAAGGGATTGATTTCAGATTTTCCCTCACTGACTGAATGGCAGAACAGAATTTGCATGCAGTATCTCTGACCTGAAGAAAATGTCAGAAACGTTATAAGCTTTAGAAGGAGAAATCAAGGGTTCTTTGGTTTTTTTGCCTTAGCTATATTTAAGTAAAACTCTATTGTCTGTGTTATTTATTAGAAAAAGAAGAATGTCAGAAAAATTTAATACAATTTATTGAATCAGAAGTCTGTATAACCATAAATTTCTCTACACTTGAACACTATCCATTTTTCAAATGTGTATCACTGAGGCTTTGTTGATAGGGCTGTTAATGAAAACCCTGACTCTGTGTAATGGACACACATTTACTTGATGCAGTAGTGTTTACATTTACAGCAAGCTTCAGATGCAGGCTGCTTGAACTGCTTAGCTTTTACATGTGCAGAAAATGTATGAAACACTTCACTTTTCCCTGTGTGGAATTCTGGGCCTGTATCTACATCTCAGCCATTGGCACTGTGTACCAGACAAGCTCTGTGCACATCCCAATGCTGGCAGCCTGATTTCATAAAATCATAGAAAGATTTGTGTTGGCAGATCCAAAGAAAGATTAAAAATCATCTAGTTCCAAGCCCCCTGCCATGGGCAGGGCCTCCTTCCACCAGATCAGCTTTCTCAGGGCCCCATCTAACTCTGCCTTTAACACTTCCAGGGATGGGGCACCTGCAACCTCTCTGGACAACTTGTTCCAGTGCCTCACCACCCCCACAGTAAGAAATTTCTTCCTAATAATCTAATCTACATCTACCTTCTTTCATCTTAAAGCCTTTGTCCTACCACTACATGCGTTTGCAAAAAAGTTTTTTTTACAAACATCTTTTTTACATACCCTCTTCTTCAGCCTCTCCCCTGAAGAGCCCTCTTGTCTAGGCAAAAGTATTGAAACAGTGTGTTCTACCCAGAAATAATGCTGAATCAGGACAAAGAGCATCTTAACTGTACAGTTTCAAGAGGAAAGTACCCTGAAGCCTTGAAAGTTACCTTGGCAAAGCTTCGAAAGCTAGAAGTATAAACCCCAAAAACTGGCATAACAACAGCTGATTTCAAGGATTCCCTACTGCCCCCCATGAGATTTAAATTCTGTTGAATTCAATAGTGACATTTCCTGTTGTGGAAGGTGTTTCGGACTTTTTGTAAACTTAGCCCCAAATGTGGTTCAAATCAGGACCATTTTACCCAGGGTCAGGTAAAGTGTGAGGACCTTCCTTCTGCTCCTTGAAAAGGACTGTTCACATCTGAAAGAGCAAAACCACTGAAAGCAGGAGGGAAAAGCACATTTTCAGTGTTCACTGCCTCCCAAACAAGCGAGATGGAGCTGGCAGAGGATAGTGGGACTCTGTATCTCATGGCCAGTGCCTCACATGCTGTCTGTGAGCAGACTCGTGTATCCATGGCAATGGGCAGCCTAGCTTCTAACTTTCCAACATGCAGAAAAGGAAATGACATTATTTCATACTTGATGTAATGGCTGTCTGGTCAGACATTCACAGCTAATAAACAATAAGCTTTGGGTCAGGTATTTCCTGGCAGCTAATAGCCACCTGAGCTAAAAGCTGTCAGTTGCTGCAGTAATTCATTAAATGAGAGAAAATGGACTTTGCATCAGCCATTATGGCATCAATACAAAAGTTTTGTTTCAAGTGTAATCAGCTTTACTACATGAATGCCACTTCTAAGTGAAAACAGGAGTTGCCTAGTAAATAGAGAAATGCAGTGTACACAGCCAAACTGGTACTTGCAGAGAAAAGACCCAACTTGTGAACTGCCAAACACCAACGAAAGGAAGAAATAGCATTATCTTTCTAGACAGAATGCACTACGTCCTTTACAACTTACACTTCTTCTGAGGAGCCAGGGGAAGAGGGAAGCACAGGACCCCACTTCAACGCTTAACACATTAATTCCACTTTTACGAAACTATGGATAAAGTATGCTTCTTACCAGGATGTAAGAAGCCATAAAAAAGCAAAAGCCTTCCCTACAGGCAGTGTATGATGTTGGTAAGAGCACATGTATGAAGTTCTAGCCAGAAGACATTAAAATGACAAGACTCATGTAAGTATTCACAGTTGCCTGAACCACATCTTTCTGGGTGTACCATTTGTAGTGATAACATGTCATAAGAGCCCCAAGCTTGGTATACATCAAAAGGAATCTATTTTCAAGTTTAATTTGTGCCTAATCTTTGCTCTCCCATGCAGGTTGGAAAAAAAAGAGGGATGATCATGGGAGAAAGAAAGGAGCAGAATAATGAGGTAGCCACACTGGCTAATGGAAAACAGCAGGTAATTTGAGAAGAATTTTGTTACACAGGGAAAATTAAAAGATTGAAATAGAAACCAACAAAATGACAGTGATGAAAGAATTAGAAAAAAATAAATTAAAAACCAGAGGTAGATGGGAGTAAAATATTGCTTTCATCACCTAGTGCAAAGTATGTATTAATGTTTCAATAAGGGACAAAGGGTGAAAGAATTACATCAGATCATAATTTTAAATTATCAGGGATCTTTTGCAGCAAATTCACATACATATATATATGTATATGATGTGTGTGTATGTAACAAATACATGGAAATTCACTCCCACTGCAGAAATTCCTGTCAGATTTACGCACTTCTGCAGAATTGCTTCAAAGTCTGTCTTGTCCTTCCTAACAGTGTCTCTAATGCTCTGTTTCTGAGGTGAAAATGGAAAGGTGAACAGTATGTGAATCACAATGTCTTTCAAAGTCTGCTGACTGCCTGAAGAAACACTAGAAATGTACAAACTAGCTGAATTCTGACATCTGAAGTTAATAGTCTGCATCTTATTAAAAATAAATACAATATAAAATTAAATATAATACCCCTTTATTATGAGATTTACTGAATACATAATTAAACGACTAAAGAATTTCCCTATCTGCCACAGTGCTTTGCAAACTCCAGAAGACTCTTTACGAAAACAGAACAGGTTGCAAGTGGAACAGATTTGAGACCTGTCTGCTTACTAGAAAAAGGCTGGCAATTTTTGTCATTGTGCAATGTAGTGCCTTAGTGTAGACACACCCACTGAAAACTGTGACCTTGAGAAGATATGGTCACATATATCTGCAAACTCATGTTCCTTGTGTCCTTTAGGGTGATGAACCAGACACTTTTGCAGGGAGACTTTAAAATACAGGGAAAACCGACTTAGACTTGACATCTGGTTTTGTTTCCTTCACAAAAAAGGGATTTAAAAGGTCATCTAATGGAGGTATATGTCATCCCACTGACAAAGAAAATGATTGACGCAAATTACAACAGTTATTATGAAAGTATGAGGTGAAAAAGTGCCAATGGTGTGTGATAGACTTATTACAAGTTATTAAAAGGGGAAATTTTGACTGAAAAAGGAACTATGGAAGGAACATAAAATGTCAGCTTTCTGAAACTCTAAAGCCCTATTTATTTTTGAGCACAGGATTAATGTTTTATAAATGAAAGAAGGAGTACAGAGTTTCTCTCTCTAATTTTTGTTCAGGAGAAACCACTGAAAAATAAATTAGGCATTGATTTTAAAGCACAATAGTGCTCCAGTCAAACTCCAGACAAACTGACATGAAATTGTATCTTCTCCGAAGTGCTTAGTGGTAACTGGGCTTTACGCACCTCTGAACTTAACAAAGCTCAGGCCATGCGAAAGCTCTTCTCATGAATATCCTACAAATGAACGTATCCAAGGAGAAGAAAATGAGTGCACCTGCACAATAGTAATTCTTGCAGTTGAGACATTTGGTTTCATTCCATACGAAGACAGAGGTGATTGGGCCATCTGTGCTGTACAAATAAAAATCAATCCTAAAGTGCACAAATCCTACAGCACCTTTAGAAAAGAACGGTTTTTTTATTCTTCGGAGACCAAAACTGGCCTCAAGCTGTATTACCTAATGAGCATCATGCACTACCTAATAGGCAAAAATGTGAATGAGTCTGAAATCCTTCAAGTCACTGTGCACTGTTTCTAGTAGCAAGAACACCCTCCTTCTCTCATATCACTGATAGCATCAATTTCACAAAGAAAAGTAAGTAACAAGTCATTTTGAACAGCAGGTAATGACAGTATTGGCCTTTATTCTCACTTGTGCCAAAATCCCTTTCACACCAACCTGGGAGACTAAAGAGTCCTAAAAGCAGCACTTTACCAGGTGTCGAGCAACTTTAATGAACATGAAAATCCAACCTATTACTTGAGAGAGGGTATGGTAAAATGTCTGGTTGCCAATAACCCTCACACAGGTGCCCCACTCACTGGGAGACAGAGGAGACTCATCAAAGTAACTAGGAAGGGAAATTATTCTATTAGCTGCAGAAATCAGGGAAAACCACTTCCAAGAAATGTGGCACTGTGCACTTGGAAGGAAGAAGAGCCTCTCTCCCACTCTGCAGTTGGTTTTGCAGACAGTAAAAGGTTGTGGAAAAGAAAAAAAAGAAAGAATAAAGGAAAGAAGATGTCTTTCTTGAGCACTGGTCATCTGAAGGATCCATTAACTCTGCAAGATAGTGCATTGAGCAGACAAGCGCAGCTAAAGATGCCTGGAGAGGCAGGAGAGGAGAAGATAAAAGAGAACCACAGAAGACAAAAGCTGACAAAATATTACTAGAGCAAAGCCAGAGGAGAGAAAGAATCAAAAATAAAAGGGAGAAAAATGAACATAAAAAAGCCAAAACCATAACCAAATAACCCTACAGACTTAAACCAGATGTCTCTAATAGGAGTTTGGGCTACAATGCAGGACGAACCTGAGCATAAGAGAAAACACAAACAAGACATGTGGGGATAGTTCTCTTTCAATTTGTCCTTGTTTTTTATATGTCCTGATTTCACTTCTAAAACTCTCTGGCTGAGAAAAAGTCTTAAAATTTTGTTGCTGTTACCACTTACTTTCTCATCTCCCATTTCCATTATTGGAGTGTTTTCACTTTGACTGTTGATGTTTACTGTATCATCAAGCAGCTGCATTGAGTGCATCACCTGGGCACAGTGGGGTTTGAGGCCTGGCACTCCTGAGAAAAGGATGTAGTGACACCTAAAATACACAGTGATCTCAGAGGAATATTTCCCATAAGAAAGGCACACAGGCATCATGCACCTCTTGCACTGAAACATTTCGGTTATGCCTTACGCCCAGAGCACGGGGGCAGTAATCTTGGGTAACTTCAGCAATGCTTTGCTAACCTGGTGCAGGATGGCTTCCCTGAAGCTCTGCTGTTCCCTGCAGCCTCCACTGAGCCAAGACTGGCTCTGGTGATGCTTCAACACCCTGCTCCACTGCTCTGCTCTACCTACAGAGGTGAAGGTCAGTTCAGTCCTGCAGGTTCCTCCAGGCTGAGCGTTCCCCGCCCTTGTCTGGGAAACCATCTCTCTCTGACCTTGGAAAGTGCAGCACTCTTCTATGCAGGTTTCCTAGCTGTGGGGGTGGCCCAAGGCCATGGTTTTTACTCTGTGAGTGATATTCCCCGCCCCTGCAAAGTACAAAGATTTAACAGACCATCTGCCTATGGTCTTCTCAGGGTCTACCATGTTCCTGGCAAAACCATACCTCCCGTTATGTTTTAGCTCCTTTTCCCTTTAAATTCAGTAAAGCACTCAAGTGTGTGATGTCAAAATCTTGACACAATAGGAAGGGATAGAAAATGCTTCAAGCTAAAGGAGAATTCTACATATTTCTGAAATGGTAGCAGCTATTGTTTTGCATAATGCCTACCCAACCCCAAACTGATGCAGCAGATGGAGGAAGGGAAAACAGGTTACATGCCTGCAGTGTGAGTGTACAGACAGGCTTTGCTCTGCCAACTACCTAAATGACTTGCCATGCCTCCGTTAGAGTGGTTTCTACGAGGATGTGCAACTGCAGTTTAGATTGTCATTTATGAGTGTTTTTCATGTCAGAAGAGTGTGCTGAAGCACAAGTTTATCTGCAGGTACCAGCCCTTGGGTTATAAAATAATTATTTTGTAAAAGGCAAAACATTTATCATTTGGATATAGGAAACAAAGAGTAAGACTTTATCAGAATGTCCTAGTAAGGAGCACCTTGAAAGATCACATTATTTGAATAATCATGTTATTTGCCACTCTGTGACTTTAAAATGAAGAAAATTCAAATAATTTCTCTGCTTCATTTGCTTCCAAATTAATTTTGCCATTTGCTGTTTTAGGACTTCACATTCTCATCTTTCACACCAGCACTTGTGAGATTGGGGTATCCTAATTTTGCTGATGCATACTTAAGATCAGATCTAGGAACTCAGGAAACTAGGTGTTGAGCTCCTCCAAACACGTGTGCCTCTTAAAGACAGTCCTAGGAGCACTGAACCTGAACAGTCAGAAGTCAATCCTGCTTTTGGTTCTACTAGGAATCTCGGGCTGGATTTGAAGAAATAACATTTTTGAAACCTGCAGAGTTTACTACCAAAGCCAGATTTTTCTGTAAGGTGTGCATGATCCATGGGTCTGTACCTGTTTCACTGCAGGCTGCACATAAAAAATAATTACTACAAAATTTCCTATTACAAATCAATAATTACTTTAGCAAACTTTTTAATTTCAAGGACAGATATAAGATTAGTGAGGGACACAACTGTGTGAAACAGGCTGAGATTCAGAGTTTACAGTATACTGGCCTAATATACCCTAATATACTAATATACTGTTAGTTTATACCTGACAGAGTTAGTAGCTAAGCATATACAACAAACCCAGTTTAAAGCTGTGAAGCTCTAACTAGCCAAGAGCCAAGCTGTTTTAAAATTGTCTTGCTAAATATTTTCTAAAAAACACCCCACCCATTTCAAATCTGGACAAGTCTATGTATGGCTAACTTAGGCAAGAAGAAAATGGTCTTATCCCACCTTGAATTTCTGCTTCCCAGGAATCCCAGGTCCTTTCCAGTGTCCCGTACCAAAATCAAACCTACCCTTTTCCATCCCCAGCCTGTGCCCCCTATCCTTGCTGACCACTGCAATGCACTGACAGGTAGGGGTGCCCCATCCCCATCCAAGTGGTGGTAGTGCAGGCACAGGGATGCAGCTGCAAGATCGGGCCCTTAGCTCCAACCCCTGTTGTCACACCTGCTTGTTATGACCCAGAACAAGGACTTGCAAACTTCGTGATGAACATGATAAGGCTCCTTGTCTGAGTTGTTAAGATTTTTCTGCTTCTCATGGTGAAAGCAGCTTAATAGGTAAATGGGCTTGTCATCCCATCCCAAAACATGCACATTAGCATGTTCATACAGGATCTGTGTGATGGAGCAAGGAGATGAAGGTTGCTTCAACTTGTCCCAGTAAGTTTCAGTTGTTCTGATGCATTTTGAATGCAGCAAAAATACTTGTACCTCTTTCATCTGCACCTAAAGTAATCTGCTGTTCATTTAAATTACACAGTCTTTTTGTGTGATTATTTGAACAATTACAAAGGAGTTCATGCTTGCCTAGAGTCTAAATCACCGCCTAGCACTAAAATGGGGGTTTGGTAGATACCACTGCCTGCTTCACCACTGTGTGCCCACAACAGCCTCCCCACAGCAGCATAACTCAAGGACTCAGTGCCTTCCTGCCTACTTGCCTACAACCACCATTTCCTCCTCAGTTTCTAGATCTCTGCTGCCAATCCACATTACCTGACAGCAAAGATGACAAATTGCCACCATGGGACAAGGGGTTCAGGTATTTCATCAAGGGTGGTAACACACTATGGCCTGTCCCCTGTCTTTGGTATTTCCCTCTCATTACCTCTGCCTTCACTGATCCTTTCCATGTCTGCCCCTTCATCTGCACTATTGTCAGCCTTCACTGACATGGCACCAGCCACATCCCTCGTGAAGCTGGTGCACCAGGTGACCAACCTTTCCTCTCAATATGTCCTTGTCAGGGATTTAAAATTCATATTAAGTATACCTTCACCAGTTTTCCCACCTCTGAGGGAATGCTATCAAGTGCTGTGGCATCACCTGGGGGGTAGGTAGACAATTACAGGGAAAAAACTCATCCTAATTCTGATCCCTTGGAAACACTGCCTCTGTTTTCACCGTGTGTCACATTTAGCTCCTTTTGTGTGTTTTGAAGATATCTCCCTAAACTAAAAAGAAAATAAAACCTCTGGGATTAAACCATCCTGCTTTTGCAATCCTTCAGCTGCTGTACTGCCACTGCAAATCAGTAGGTCACACTTCTTTATTCCCACACATCAACTCAGCAGCAACAACAGAGCCAAATGAAGCTTTTCTACTCATTTGGTTTCTGTAGTCTAATACCTTCCCAGTGTTTGACCACAGATCTTTGGCTTGTGTCTACAGCCTCCAGGACCCTGAGCTGGCTTGCCTCCAGCTACTACCTGAGCCTGCAACAGCTTAGCTGGCATGGGCAGCACAGGCAGTGTGTACTCGGTTCACTGAGGCCACAGGCACATTACATTCAGGTTGGATCTCCAGCTCTCTATAGGTCTTGGGGGAAAAGGGAATCCACTGAGCAACTGGTTTGTTTTTGCAGAAATATGTAACAGCTCTTTTTTCATTTCTGTTGTTTTTCCTACATAATGATGATTCCATTTAGGGATATCTATAGAAACACTGACATATTGAAGGTGCTTTTGGAAAACAGGAGACCTAGAAGAGACATTCTGAAAGGCACACCAATCCGCCAAATATATGAAAAAGAACTGCGAAAGAGTAAACATTTTTAAACTGATTTTAAATAGTTTCGAAGTCAGTGGAGCATGCTGCAAAAATCAGCCCTCTAGTTTTATAAGAAGTGCACAGCTCTCCATCACCCTGGCTTGCACAGAGCATGGATCAGTCTTCCCTTAAATTAAGCCATAATAGAAGTTGCATACCAAGATTGCACCTAAGGCACTTTGCCCCAAATCAGTCCAAGAGATCAGAGCAGAGAAAGTCCAAAGCAAAAACTCCACCGTCCTGAAATATGCACATTGGGTATATGGGTCCTTGGCACCAGCTGTTTCATTTTGTAGAACCTCTCTTGGAGCAGTAGAAGCAGTCCACACCATCTTATAATGCAAACATAGTTTATTGCAACCTATAAACCCTATAAACTGAGAGTATAAACTGGGCAGTGCAGGAGCAACCCTTAGCATCTGCTATCCATGTGGAAAAATACAGACAGCTCCCCATCTGATACTACTACTACCATTTACTAGAGTAGCATCTAGAGGCTCTTGATAGGGATTAGGCCACTATTACAGGTACTGCTTGGACTTTATAATAAAGTAGCTCCTACCTCAAATAATGAAGAGAAAATATATACTGAGGTACAGCCTATCTGTAAAAGGAGCAAGACAGAGATTACTGCTGTGGTTATACACTTCTACAGACTAGGCATAAATGGGGTCGTAAGTGAAAAATTCCTTTGGTCTCATTCTCACCCAGATTCATGTTTACCACTAAACTTCAAATAATCGGGCAGAGTTAGCTGATCTCAGCTGAAGCCAGCCCTGAGAATGCAAAAATGTTGGAGGTCAGGAGCCAGGTGGGATGGAAAACTGGGCAGGGAAACCTCCTCCAGCCTCCCTCTGCCAGCTGCTGTTTCTGAAAGCCTCCGCCAGGAGACCTATGCCTTTCTAAGCTCTAAATCCACCCCTGACAGCTACAGAATGTCTTTGATTTGTATGAATAAATTTCAAAATGTCCTGTGATTACAGCTTCATAATATTCTGGAAGCAGATGGCAGGCACAGATGACACTGACAGTAGCTGTAAGTGCAAATAGGAGGTGGCAGAGAGGAGTGAGGAGAGACAGAGTTAGTTTAGGAAAACCATGAAAGAAAAAGAGCTATTACTTTGAAGATGCAACCAAATAATGAAAGCAGGTAGAGAGGGTTCAATTGCCACTAGGAGAGAAATACAGGGCTCTGTTTCTTGAACTAGCACAGTGTGTGCTTAAATGTCTTACTAAACAGAGAAGAAAGGGACAGAGAGAGAGAAAGACATTAATATATTCAACTGTCCTTGACCATTAGGATGGAAACTCTGCTTTCCTAGGAAATAAACAGCAGTATACATTTCGGAAACTAACACTCAGCACCTGGATGAACATACACAATAAATCCCAGCTGCTTCCTTACTTCTGGACCAGGTGATAAAGTTCACTAGTCTGAGATAAAGCTCTTTTCTAAACGATCTCGGGAAACAAAGTATTTATCTGCCAATCCCGCCAAAGTTTTAAAAATCATTATATGCTCACTGCAAACCTTGAGGTGATGTTGACATTTATTAAGATACAATTGGGAATGTGAAACCACCCATGCGACTAAATGAAGTTCTTACAATGTCTCTTCAGATTACTCTCACTCTCACTCCAGGCAGCAAGAAGAGATTATTTCCTTCCTTCTACAATATAAAGAATTAAGCAATAGAGAGGAAATCTCCTGGAAGATACTCAGTGCATCTTTTTCCTCTTCTCACCACCTCCCCTTCACAGATTTTTTTTTTAAACATAGCGTACATCAAAGTAAAATCTGACATGCAGTTCCCTGAAGTTCTCCTACAGTTTTTTGATTTTGGAAATTTCATTTTCTACCTTATGATGATTATATGAGTGAGGATAAAATGCTTGCTTTGGGGTTCATCTTAGACAGAGACATAATAAACATTTTAACTTTCCACTGCAATGGAACAAATTCTTTTGTAGATGGGCAGGAAGGGACTGTGTGGATTAAATTGTATCTGAGCACTTGAATATGGATAAAGATGCTATATGGTGAGTATATGGAAGAGTGGAAAGCGGGAGAAAGAGAAGAAAAGAGGGATTGGTGGCTTAGCCAGTGAAGTACTCACTTTTGCTCTAAATGCAATCTCCCCTGGTTTCTAACTCCCACTGATCTGCAGCTGTCCATTTGCACACACGCACACACACAGTCACAATTATTAACAAATAATTCATCATATTTTGCAGTTTTTCCTCAGCTAACTGCCAAGTGTGAGTCAGCATGAAGACTTAATTACATCTGCCTTGTACCAAAAAGTGTGTTCTTTCAGGTGCACAAAACAAGACAGAGATCATTTTAACCATGCCATGCTGTGCTAGATTACTTGCTTGCCTTTTCTCTTTGTGGGATGCTGTTGTTCAAAAGGGACACCACTGAGGCTGATAAATTCACCTTACTTCCAGCTGTTAAGTAAGAAAAAATAGCTTTGTGTTTCCCTGATTTTCCTTTCATGAAGTTTATAAAATTCCAAAGTGCATCCACACCTAAAAAAGAGAAGGCCATATGCTCAACAGCCCTGTCTTAGACATGCCTGCACAGCAATCCCTGAAAGAATGAGCCTGCTCAAGGGTGTCTATCAACAACATCCAGTGCTTTGTCTTTCTGTTAAAAACATCTTTTTAATTACTTTGGTGTCTTGACATGCAGGTCTACCCTCAGTGCATGAATGGCCTTCCTCTGCCTCATCAGAGCGGGGAGGAATTAATCCTAGAGATGCTGTGGCAGAGCCCGGTGGAGCACAGTGAGGTCTGGGAAGTGGCTGTGACCGGGACACTCCTCTCCTGGTGTGGGCTGCGGCTGGGACCAGGACACTCCTTTCCGGTGCAGAGCCACTCATCATCCTCCGTCATGCTCTTTGTTTGCTCTGGCTTGCCCATTAGCCCAGTCAGATAACAAAAAAGTCACTAGGCCACTGACAGTGCAGGCAGCAGACATCTGGAGTATGGTTCCTCTATACTCCAAGTGTGCTGAAGATCAGAGCAGATCAGTCGCTGAGAGCAGAGAGCAAACTTAAGGGCAGGGTAGAGCAAGGCTAGGCAGGGTGGTATCACAGAAAAGTAAGCTTGGTAAGGTTCTCTTTCAAGGTCATATGCAGTAGGATTCACGACAGGCTTGTTCTTAGTACCAGGAGCTGGCATTGATGCTGAGCTCAATGTGTGAATGAAGTGTGCATTCAGCTAGACTCATTGCATAGGTCCGATGGGCATCCATGTAGGCATTATCTAGGTAACATGGGAACAATTATGGGTTAGCTTCCCACCTTGTCCATTTCACATGACTCATGATCTTTCGGGAATTTAGTGACACTACCTGAGCATCTTTGTAGTAGATATGCGGCACTTGCATGGTACAGGTTTGGTGGTCTGCAAGACTGGATCCCCTCAACGTGCTGTTTAGCTTGGCTGATGGCCACTGCAACCTATGCTTTGGCACTGTGGATGACCCATCTTGGCATTTTGCCTATATCTTTGAAGGATTTAGGTTATGGCAGATTGATTTTATTTCTGCAGTTTACACCCAGGCATTGACCTTTGACTGTCGGCAGATTGATCCCTTCCCAACAGCTTTGTTCATCCAGCATTTAGACTTATATCACGATAGTAAAGGTTGAAAGACTTTTCTTCCAGCTATGCCTAAAAATAAATAGCAATATCATAAGAAGGCAAGAGCACAGTGAAAAAACTTGGATCAGCCCCAAATGCAGCCAAGTCCTTCACACAGCAAAACCTACTTCCATCAAAGATGAAGACAACTTTACCCGGTGAAAAAGCTCTTTGTTTCACCTCTATCAGCTTCTCTAGCATACCCAGTCACATCTTGACAGTGGTAGGAAGAAAGAGATAAAGCCCATTTCAAAATGGATGTGTTTGTATGATGTTAGCAGGTACAGAGCAAGCAAATTTAACGAAGTGTCACGTGGCCCTGCTGTAACGCTGGGAAAACACTGTCCCAATGTGAATCATCCCCTTTATCAACTCTCTTGGGGATTGCAGTATCACCTTGCAAAAACTGGCAATGTCACCTAGGCTGATTATTCCTGGATATTGGCACTGGGGTGTCTACTCGGACAGTAGAAATACAGAGAAACTGAAACACAGAGAAAACATTGCTTCTGGGTGACACCAGTGCTCAATGCATTTTAAAGGAAGTATTGAGTGTACTGAACCTTTGCCACACAGAGGCTTAGGTTGCTTCTGAAATGCCATAGTTTAGCTCAATTTGTCTTGGAAAGAAAAAGTTGTAGTTTTACTTCAGAATAATTGGACTGCAACTGCTAGTGATTCAGGAGCTGTTTTACACCCAGCTCAGTTGTCTTTGACACAGCTGAGCTGTCCATGGCTAAGGAATGGGATGGTTAGTTACAGAACGTCATCTTATTAGCCCTCCCATCAATAAATTCCACCGACACAAGCCATCCTTAGCCTACACATATTTAGATTTTCAACATCCTTATTCCAGTTAGGAGTATGATTTTCCTACAGTACAAATACTATGTAAATGTCTTTCCATAGCATATAGCCTGATAGCTAATTGGGCTGAAGCAGCCTAATAAAGTTTTAAGTACAAGTGCTGCCTTTTTGTGGCCTAATAAAGCCTTATGAACAGAAGACCTCTCCAAGCACAAACACGGCCAGAGTCTAGGCAGTCCTGAGGAGTGGTGTCAACCTAACATTTAAGGGAATCCAGACTTCAATCTAGTTATTGTTTTTAAAATGTGTATCTCCATTTCCTGTTACACTGACTTCTGCATCTCTTTAAAGGTGTGGAAAGACTTTCAAGAGTTTATAATTCAACCAACATGAATGTTGTAATGTCCTCAACTGCTTCCTTCTTTGCTTTCAATGACAACTTAATCTGTGACCTCTAAAGCTCTTTCTTTGCTTTTCAGAATTGCATTTGTGCTCTTTCCCTAATATTTTATTTGCAGCCTGTTATGAGTAAATGTGGGGAGAAGAAGAGAAATAAACTGCAAGTTAATCCTCTGGCTTTTTCATCCTGTTCAATGTGTGTCTCCTCTACCTAAGCGCAGCAGCCTGGATTTCTCATGGTTTATTTCAGGTATGTATGCTGGCCTTCTATTCACACATAAATCAACTTCACTGATGTAGCATTAAAACTTATGTATTTGGTTTATTAGGAGAGTTTAGTTCAAAAACTTTTATGTTCCAAAAGCAGTAGAACTTCAATATTAAAATCCCACAGTATACTGCCTAGCTGAAAGGCAAAAATCTCATGCTGGTTAGTCTAATTGTCTACTAATAACAGACACAACCCCTTTACTATGAAATACTATTAGAGTTATGATGGGAATTGTCTAAAAAGCCTCTTCCTCTCAATTTTCTCTCTTTGCCACAGCAGAACAGCAGTACCACTATCTTTTTCTTCATGTACGCCCTACACCTTGTATAAGGCAACAGTAGACTAAGAGAAAGGAAATAATGACTAGTAATTTTGTGTTTCATTCATTAGAAGAGTACTGCATTGAAAGTAGAATGGAAACTCTTATTTGAAATTTTAGCTTTGTCAGGAATAAATAAATAAACACGACAACTTCTGAATGAGAAGAAGATGGCACGTGGTTCACGACAGAGATATTTTGCTGTCTACCAAAACTGCATCCAGAGACTTTATACAAAATTATGAAGTATTAGGGCTCCATCTAAGATATCAAATAATGTTTCTGCTTGTCAGCAAGATGAATCATACAATGTGTCCCTTCTACTTTCAAACACATTATACGCTCCCATATGCATATAAGCACACGTCCAGTGTGCTTTGGACTGCTTGGTTTAGGTTAATTTCTTAATTTTCCAATTCTTAACAGAAAGCCAGCTTAGTCTATTTCACCATGTTTTCTGGTGGCACCATGTATCATACAATTTTATGATGGAAGGAGTTCTTACCCATAATAATGGGCTTGTGAGGTTTTCCGCTGCCCTTTCCATGTAGTGCTCCTGTGTCTAATACCCAGAATTTAATCACAAGGTTTTACATCAAGGTAAGAAAACCACAAAGATCTGGTCTAAGCTGAGCAGAGTTAAGCTCAACCATTTTTGCCAATTCCTAGACAGACCAGACATTAGGTTTGAACTAAATCACTTGAATGGCATAAGTATATTCTGAAAAACAGGTTGATAAACTGAGCATATTAACATATTCTGAATACAGATACGTGATTTTTGTGTTCTGTTATTTTGAGCCCCACAAGGCCAAAACTATATTAAAAGCATATTGAATGGAAATTATGTAAACACAAATCAATAGCAGAGCCCTGATCTATCTATATAGAAATCCAAGTTAATATTAAAAAAAGAGGGGAATCACTCATTAAGGATATTTTGCAGCGTCACTTTCTATCTTGTCACAAGCTCTTGCTGCAGTCACTGCTAGCGAATCTCTTAAAACACACTCTCTGCACCCACAAAGCCATGCCAAAAAATTAACAGCCCTGAAGCACGGTCCTTTCCGGAACTCTCTTTGGATGGTGCAGCTGCCCACAGTTAACAGCATGGACCATGGGAAAATAGAGAATGCTCTCAGCTTCTTCATTTGAAAGTGAGCTGTACTCTGGAAAACCAAAAAAGGAACAGCTCACTTCAGATGTCTGTCTGTGAAGAGAAATTTAGCGTCAGCATCTCAAAAATGTTTCATTGAAGCCATGCTGAAATTGGTCCTGAAGAAAAAGCAACAGTAATTTTTTTTTTAAAAAAAGGGCCAGGGATGTCATTTTCTTGTTCTTTTCATGATAGGAACTTCCATGCCTTTTTATTTCAAATTCAGAAGAAATCACATCTTGGGCTGCAGGTTATTCCCCCTACCACACTCCTCCTAAAATGGCATGCACTCTCAGGGACACTCTACACAAACATCCTTTGTAGAAGTTTTCAAAACACTTTCACTATTTTGGGTCCCTTCCAACTCACCATATCCTGTAATTCTCTGATTAACACCTAGGCAAGCTGGCTTCATCCGCACATGGTTCCTGCAGTAAGTAAATAATCACAAATGTGTTCATTGCTAAAGTGTTCTCTATCAATTAAGTCCTCACCTGTCATTGTGAGTGTGGATTATACTGTTTACAGTGACGGAAGAGAAAGAAGCCCTTACCCCAAATATTTTTGCCATCTGACTCTCATTTGCCTGTAACGTTAGCAAAATCTCAATAGCTCGACCAGGTAGCTGGCATAGGGAAGGGCACTCAGCATGCTCATTGCTATGCAAAGCGTGATGAACAGTGATGGTCATCACCATTTTAGCAATTATTTCTCCATTTTGTCATTTCAATATGCCTCTGAGGTTGCACAGAACGCTCCATGTCTCAACCATATTTATGGGTAGTCTCAGCTGCTTGCAGTTACTGTGTAGCTCTGATTAATACTTCCTCCTCTATGACACAGAAAGAGCTGCATTCTAATACTATCTTTATTTTTTCTACCAGATCCCATACTTTTGCATTAAAAACCCCCAGCTTATAAATCAAGGAGGTAGTGTTGGAGGTCCATAAAAAGTGAGACTATGAAAATGTCATCATTATACATTTTATTTTCCTGTCCACTCTTCCTGAATCTTCGAAATGTTGTTAGCTTATTTATGGCTGCATTGTTCATTTGGGATCCCTTATTCTTAAGAGGTATTCTGGCCAGGACCTCCAGCTCCACTATTATGGTTTAGGTTGTGTTTGGAATGGCTATTTCAGCTTCCCTCTTCATAGGCAAGTCCATCTGTTAGTGTCTGTGGTAAGCTTAGAGCATGCATTGAGTTATTGTTAATCATGTTTTTCCCTCGTCTGGCAAAATTATTGTACTTTAGTCACACTATTTCTATGTATTTTATTTTCTTCAATGACCTATACTATTTTTCCTTTGACCAGAGCAGGCATTAATAGGCTTCACAGAAGATCTTGTCAACAAGGATCACATTGTACAATTGATATCAATCTGCTCCTGTGTGAATGGGGCTAGATTGCATGGATCAGCTTGCCCTGCAAAAAGCTGGAGCAGCGATCACCTGGGTCTTTATTTACTTCTATAATAAAACTTGTATCACTTAATTAACAGCCAATGAATTTTAGTGTCCCCATAATGGGAAGTTAGGCTAGTTCTACATAGGTTTTCTCCTTTTGAATCACAGCCTGCAATCCATACAAGCACTTGTTGTACTGATACAACCTGTATCGATATAACATGGATATAACCCATATAACAGGCTGAACGCTTGGTTCAGCCTGCAAAAATAATGACACTTATAACTATGCATTTCAGTAATTTATTTTTCTCTTATTTTATGGTACTCAGCTCAGTGACAGCCTATAGGACTTAAAATTGCCATCTGCATGTCCTTTAATTGATCTGGCTGAATCCAGATCAATTCCAGCAGTTCTGTGATACCTCCATGATTAACAGAAAATCTTTTTAGATGTACACTATTGTGTAGTAACTCACCCTCTCTAACAGGAGTTGTCATGGGTTTGTTACAAGTTATCTGAAGGGTATAAAGTGGTAAAGCGTTCTTGTCCAGCAGTTGAGGAGTGTGTGTGTATAATACATGTCTTTTTCTAAATTTCTTTAACAGCTCTTGATGTAGGGGAGAATGAAGGGAACAACTGAATCAGACAGAAGGTAGTTCCATCAGGTTGCTCTTCAAGAGGTGGACAGAGGCATTGCCAAAGCATTCTGAGTGACTCTTCCAAAGCCATTTATTGTGATAGGCTAGATAAATATCACAGCTCACATCTAACATCTGAAATGGCAGGCCAAATAAAATGATGGATAAGTAAGGCCATGGACACAATAGTAGAAAGAAACTGAAATACAGTGATGCCAGAGCCAATCCAGGCTGCAGAAAATTAAGCCAGAATGGAAATAAGGAAGCTAATGACAGATTCTCCCAAATGGGGAAAAAAATATTCATCCTGACGTTTAGCATAAGTGTTCTTTGTTTATGAATGCAGTGCTACCTAAGCTATTATCCGCAGACAATTTAAGCTTTCATTTGTCATCTGTACTGTAACTTGTATTTTGGGATACCTCATGAAACAACAAACAACTCATAATGCACCACTATAAGTATTCAGTATGTATTTTCCTTCCTCATTGTGAATATGATAAAGTCCTTTCTTAATCAACTGCTGTAACACTCAAAGCAGAAGTACTATATATTCTCGATCGTAAGTGTGCTGATAGAAAATGTACCATTTCAGAGTTAATTCAACAGAATATGTCACCCAGTGGGGGGTGTAAATACATAAGAAACCGTGACAAAGGCACTTGTCACATTGTCAGACTAATGTCTGATCCAGTGCATGACATTCTGAAATGCAAGGAGTACACTGTAACAATGAATCACCCTGTGTAATATGTAATAGAAAGGATACTGTAAGAAAATATTTATATTATTACAATACAAAAGAAAAAGTATCTTATTATTCATACAGTGACTTCCATCTATCAACATTTCACAATGTATAATGCAATAATGCCTAAGGAGGAAAAAGCAGTGATTAAAACTAAAATCACAAGACATTGGCCAGGAAACATTCAAATGAAGAGAATGGGAGAAGAATGGGCAGACAGAGAGAATGGGTTTCGCCCACCCTGGAAGGAGAGGCACAGGCTGGACAGCAGACATGAGCAGGCTGGCTTAGAGCAAACATCCTCTTTCCAGGAAAAATACTGTTGGCCAACCTGAAAAAACCTCAAGACTGCAGAATACTCACATCGTTTTCTGGAAGACTAAAGCTTTGTACAGCTCCATGTGGACTTACCCGTGGTATGAACATGTTCAGCCCTTCCAGATTATGCAAAGGAAACAGCTCGCCTAAGTTAATTCATGATGCAGGCTCACACTTTTTCCTTCCAGTATTGTGGAGGTCAGTCTAATATGGCATCTTTGTAACTGCCCTACTAAAGAAGCGCATTTGCTGAGCTTGCCTGGGCAAAAAGCACAATGCAGTCTATGCTTAATTCATTGCATGGATGTAATTTAGCTCAAACTGCATGATGCTACCTGCTTTTCAGTCGCAGCCTTCACTGCCTGAAACCAGTTACTCTTCAATTACACCTGAAGCAATGATGAGAACAAGTGTATTTCATCTTGTTCTTTCAGTGGTGCTACTCCTGCAGGAAGAAGGAAGCACCTTCTTCATGCTGGTGTAATAGTCACAAGTATACAACATTGCTTGGAAGCCCTGAAGAAATCTGATAGACATTGACCCCCTTTCCTAGTGATTCAAATTCCTTCACTAGACTCCCCTATACTCTTACAAAATCAGTCATCAGGCTAACCTCATCCATAAACATCTACTGAAATGCCCAAAACCCATGGAAAATATTTCCATTGAAATTATCTACATTCCTTTCATGAATCCTAACAATAAACAAACTAACAAACAAACAAATAGCCTGGAAAGCTATGTTGTCTTCTGTCATGGCATTTATAAGCATGAGAAAAATACCTATTTTTTAAGATGATACCCACATAGTTATTGCCATCTCAGCTCCTATTGCATCATCAGTTTAGCAGTTTTCTTTACAGTTATTACAACCAGCAATAGAATCCTCAGCTCAAATGAACACATGCTTTAAGTCTGAGAGTGCTTGGGAATTTAAGCACATACTTACAGTTAAACACATGCTTTTGTCTTGTCACAGTGCTACATTCATCACTTCTGTAAGCAGGTGTGCCTTCATTAGAAGAAAATAGATTTGCTCTCAACAGAGTGGATTTGAAGCTGCACTTATGAGGTTTTACACCAGCATTTATTTCTAGCTCAAGCTGTTTTATCAAGAATGACTGGTAAAAGCGTATGTCAGCTGAGTGGGCGTGGACAAAAAGTATAAGCAAGTAATCAGAAAGACGTGATCTTATAGATTTACAGGCCAGTGTGACAGAGAAATGAGACCAAAGCTGAAAAGTTCTTGCCAATATCTCCATATCTTACAATCTGGAGTAGACTGAACCTAAGTTTGTCAGTCGACCTCAGCTGGAACAGCAAGGGATAGGAGGAGATGCATCTTTCAGGCTAGAGGCCATGGATCATTTTTTATTTTCATAAATCAAGACAGAAAACTCTAACTTTATCACAAGTTTAGAATGATGTTCAATTCTGAACCCGTGATTAAAAGCCAGAACAGGATCTGAACAACATCTAGTTCAGCTCTGATTGCTTTTGCATATTCTGATCTTGAATCCAATCAAAAACTCATGCAAGCATCATTCTTCAATGCTATAATCCATTTACGTGTCATTTAACTATCCCAAGGTCATGTTTAATACTGTCTGATGAGTGTCCAGGTGACCCTAATTCACCATGTGAAAGTAATCACTGATATTAACAGATCCGTGTTTGTTGCTCCAAGAAGATATTTCCAATGCTCACTATCTGTAGTCTTCGGTAAACTATTCATATTCTATTCTATCCACATTCAATAGTATTGAAATATTTATTTTACTTACATATATATATGTGTGTGTGAGTATATATATATATATCTATATCTATCTATATATGCCAGTGTTATCTGCATTCAGATGTCAGATTTACAGGATATTGGCTAGAGCACATTAAATCAAGTAGAAAAAGGCTAAGGTGATATCTCAACTTTCCCAAATGTGAGTGGGAAATACTCACATTTTAGTATTTTCTGGGATTGTGCACCCAAGGTAAGGTAACACTAATGCTAGCAGTAACTGAGAAATACTTATTATACAGTGTATACTAAGGCAGTATTGCAGTGTAGACATCACTGGCTTCCCCTGAACTGGAAATAAACAGATAAATTACAGCATTTGCTCAGGTTCAGCATTCAGGTTTTCTATTAAGTTACAAAGAAAATCTTTTATTAAAGCCAAGTTAGTTTTTTCCACTGTTATTGATATATTATTCTTCTGTCCAGGAGGTAAAAAACATCGAAAGCTTTTAACAATGTGAATGTCTTGGTGCCTTTTCACATGTAAGTCCTTTTTCATACACTTGTGTTATGGATCGAGCGAGAGCTTTGGACAAGCCCTGCCTTAGGCTCAGATTTTTCACAGCAGCTCTACTTTGGTGACCTGCACCTGAATTGCTCTGGCTCACAGGTTCTAAAGAATGGCAGATTAGGTCTATTATAAAATGGGTTATTTATTAAATAGACAGGAGATTAACAGACAAAAGGCCTGAAACAGAGTTAGTTACTACACAGGATAAAACAAAAGAACTACTAGTAGATTACATTAAAAAGTGCATGAAATAAAGGTACCTATATTATAGCCAGCAAAGAAATAGTATGGATTAGGAGTCAGTGTAACTTACCACCGATTTGATGATGGGGTACACAGAGACCTTTCACTCAACCCTTGAGAGAGTAACTCAAGTTAGGCATCCCCAATCTTGAGGAGAGATCCCCACACATTTCCAGGGAATATGCAGAAGATTTCTGCTTTGTTAAAGTATGGTGTAGCTTTTATAGTTTGTAAAGTGAAGGGTCTGTCAGTCAGAAACTCAAGCTTATCTTCTTGCAGTCTTGCTTTCAAGGCAAGATATTTATTGTCAGCTGGGAATGTCACCTCCATGGTGCCAAAATAACTCGCTACAAGACAAGCTGTCCTGATTGAGTTATTTCAGCAATTAGCAAATGCATGTGAGGAAGAAGATGCCCTGAGCTATCGCATCAGCTGATAGGTAACAGACCCTCCTAGGGGGGCCATCCTGCCACAACTTGTTAAAAAATGTTGTCATTACGGAGATACCAGTCACAATTCAATAGACAAGCTTTCAAATGAGACTCTCTTCTGAGCTGAACAGATTGATGGCTACGTGCAAACTGGATCAGGAAGCACTGGTATAAAAGCAGTTCTATAGATAGACAAAGTAAGATTTGCCAGTTGTCAAAAAATTATTTTGTCTAAATATTATAGAACTCATCTGTGCCATCTGTCCCAGAAGCCTCAATGTCTCTTTTCTGTTTTGGGCCTTATTCAACAAACATTTAAGCCATTAGTAACTTCAGGCATGTGAGTGAAAATCAGGTCCTGTGTGAGTTCTGCCTGGCAGGTGCCACAGATTATGATTATTTTAGGCAGGATGTGTTGTGGGTTAATGCTGGTAGGTACGTCAGCCCCACACATCTACTTTATCACTCCCTCACTGTCAGACAAGGAGAGAATAGGAAGAACAAAAGCAAGAAAATTCAGGGGCTGAAATAAAAATAGTTTAAAATGGGAAGGAACAAGGAACAAGGAAGAAGGAAAAAGAAAGAAAACAACAATAAACAAGAATAAAACAAAAGCAAGTGATGCAAAGAAGCCACTCACAAGCACACTGATAAGCACACTGATACTGACACCTGGTTAGTCTCCAAGCAATGCCTACACTCAAAAAAAGCCCCAAACCCTCTCCACCCATGATATTCTGTGGCATGGGATATCCCTTTGGTCAGTTTGGGTTGTGTCCTGGTTACATCCTCTCCCAGCATCTCATGCTCCCTCAACCTTCTGCTGAGGCAGACTTGGGAAAACAGAAAGCCCCAGAGCCATACAAGCCCTGCCAGAATACAGTGCCATCACCACTTCTTTAGTCACAAATCCAAAACAAAGCACCATCTGGAAGAAAATTACTTCCATCCCAGTCAGGCCCTGCATAATGTTTATCTTTGTGTCCATGCTCCCTAAATGCAATCCTTAGCAAGTTTAGGACTTGACCCTGCATTCAGATCATCCAGAGCAGAGATGCACTGGCTTCAAGGATAGCACACTAGAGCAGCTTCTTACTGGAGAATCAGTTCCTTGGGGTGTGAACATATAAATACATTTTCTACTTCCTTAACCAACTTTTTATGGGCATGGAACTTTCCCCTGAGAATTACTTTTTCCTCAGCTAAACCACGCAAATATTTTGACTATTTGATATTCAAAATCATGGTTTTGCAGTTCTCCTCATATTTCCAGCTTTCTCTTAGGAGAAAGGAATGCCAGCCTTCCATGAAACATGAAATCCACAAAGGGCAGTAAAACTTTCAGGCTGGAAAGAGCACAATGGTTTGAAACAAGCAAGCAAAGTGCTGTTAGCAGTCCTCATCTGTCTCAATAGAAGCCTTCTTGTGGTGGCTGCAGTTTAAAGGCTGCCTCATCAGTCACCACCGTTGACTATGAAAGACAAAGAAGACAAGGCAAGGACTGGAGTGATTCAGAGGCCCTGCCTCTTTCCACATGCTGCTCTCCAGAAAATGTGAGGAATTTCTCTGCCTGTTCGATGCTCCCTGCTTCCATGGACTTTAGAGCACATAACTGTTCTACAAAAAGCTTCAATTCCATTAGTTCATGGGTTTTAAACACACACCTAAAGAGTTGTCCTGAAATCTGATATTTATATGAGTTATGCTAAACTATTGTGGGCACCTAAGCACTACACAGACACTTGCTCACCTCCCCACTCCCAAAGACAGTTTTATGGGGAAAGACACAAAGAAAGAGCAAACCCCAGAAAAATCATGGGTCAAGGTAAGAACAGTTTAACAGGCAATGGAAAAGTGGAAGAAGAAATAGGGAGAAAAAAACAGAGCTCATGATACAAGGACAATCACTAACCACCTCCCATGCTAGACTAAAGCCCCACCAGCTCCCAAGCAATAGACGGATAACCTACCTAATTCCACTCTTCCCTCCCTTTTATTGCTGAACACGACACTGTAGGGCATGGAAAACCTCTTTGGTCAGTTTGGGTCATCTGCCTGGCTGTGCCCCCATCCTACCTCTCACACACTCCTGTCTATTCACTGGGGTAAGAGTGAGCAGAGAAGGCTTTCACACGGCACAAACACTGTTCAGCAGTATCTGAAATGTTGGTCTGTTATCAGCACCACAGGAATTGTTATGGTGAAACTGACCTTCATCCCTGTCAGACCTAGTACAGATGCTTCAGATCAGGAACTGGCAGGCAATCCTAACTCTGACTTACCTGGCAAACCTATGAGTCCTTTCAGTTTGGCATTTGGCAGTCCCCTTTCTTTTCACTCTTATCTTCTGTTACATTTTCAAGACAAAGATGAATGCCTCTCTCTGTCAACGTAGCAGCTGCAAGACAAATTGCTTTTGCAATGAACAGATGTAAATTGCTTGAAATTAATTTTTCTAATACAGCCTGGTCCTGCTTCCCTGGACAGGATTTTGTGTTTGTAATGGAAGCTCTCTACAGGAACTTACATGTAGTGTAGCCATGTCCAACTTTTACATCTTAATAAAACAGTAAAATTAGATTGGTTTCTTGTCTTCAGTTCACCGACGATAGCTAGGAAAAATAGGCTTAACTTGTTGTTGTAGGTTGAACCTGAGTTGAGTGACAAAGTTCTGAGCCAATTGCTTCCGGCAATTCTGCATATAAAAAGCAGCACAGGCACAGGAAATTTGGGGAGTTTGTCTTCCGGTTTTTCACCAGAGGGTGAGTCCGGCCAGACCGGGCCCCCCCTGCGCCCCCTCCCCGGTGCCGAGGCGCTGTGGGAGAGCCCCCTCAGAACTGCAGGCAGCTGGGAGACACCAAAACTGCTGCATGGCCGGGACCACCCAGAGCGGTTTCTGCTTTAAAGAGCTGGTGAGCTCCCCTCTTCTCTTCCACGTGGCCCCGCAGTGAGACCTGGCAACGAGCCGATACCCAGAAAAATCGAACCAGCTAGCAGCATGAAGGAAATGAGNGTGGTAGAGACTGTAATTTCACAGACTGTTCTATATCTCTCTAAGACATGGGGGGGAAGAAATTTCTGTGTGCAGCCTGCAGAAGAAGAGATGTGGCCACGCCAGGCCACCTGGACCTGTAAAAGACTTTTTAAAAATTTTGTGGAGCCGTTGCTTTTCAGGCTGGAATTTGCTTATCCTTAAAAAGAAAATACCCCATTTTTGGTGGGGTGACTCCTGATTGCAGGGTGGGAAGACTGCAATATTTGGGAGAGAGAGAGAGATGTTACACAGCAGCAGAGTATTTTCTCCAGGCGGGATTTTGTTGCTAGTAGCAGTCTGGAAACCATGGAAAGCAGAAAGGACCTCTTTTCCCTCAAATATGAAAGAGACTTTTAAGACTGCATCTGACCAAGATCATATGTTGTTATCCTTTGTGCAAATTAAGTAAAGTGGGAGGTACTGGAAGAAGAAAAGGGGGGTTTTTGCTTTAATTTCTTATTATTTCTTTTTACTTTTAATTCTGTTAGTAATAAATTTCTTTATATTCTTTAAGGTTTGTGCCTGCTTTCCCTACTTCTAATTCTTATCTCACAAAAAGTTAAAAGATGCAAACAAAGCCACAACACAAACTGGTGTTTCCGCCCGGTTTGAACTAAACCCGCTACACTTGTACAGTTAAGTTCTATCCAAAAGCTTCTAAGTAATTTGTACTTGATGGGAATTATTTCACTGTCACTGAAATAGTAATTTCAGTGAGGGTGACAGTGGGACAAAAGCCTTTGAAGTCACTTGAGTTGCAGTTGGTCACATCAGGCTTAGTGTAACCTCTAATGTTTACTGGAACTAGTAAAGCCTCGGTAGCTCTGGGCAATGGGATGGCTCAGGGGCTTGCATTGCTATCTGTCTGCTTGTAAAGTGACAGTTGCCATGGTATCTGAGCACCTCTGGGAAGACAGCTTGTTCCTGCAGGCCTACAAACAGCATCCAGCCTAATTGAGCTCTTAAAAGTACTATCATGCCAGGGCTGATCAACAGCATGTATGCACTGGCCCAAAAAGAAAATGAGTTAATTTGAACTTGGGTTCTCTGGAAGCTGTGATTTTGAACTTCCTGAAATGGCAGAAAACCCAAGAAGCCTGGTTCCTTGTTTGCTGAGCAAGTTCTGCTGCATAAAAAAAAAAAGTTAGCTGGACTGCCAGCTGTATTTAAGAATGAAAATGACCACAGCTGCTCCCTTTTGGGATGATTCACTGACAGCAGTACACATTCGGGTGCATGCTAGAAACATAGTCAGAGCATTGGATCCCTTTGGAGCTATAAGCACAGCATAGCTTATCAAAAGAACCTCTGAACAGGCTCAGGCATGACCTGGAAAGCAGTCCTCAGACCTGTCAAGCCAGCTGCAGCCTAGGCATGGATACGTACTGAGAGTACCTTATGATGAAAACTCTGGTGACTACACCCTTAAAGAGGTCTACGTTTATGGACATACATTGTTGCAGCGGTTGTGGCTGCTGCCAGCGACCACTGAGCCTCAGGGCCTGAGAGCGGTTTTAGATTGTTGGTGGGCTGGCTCAGAGGTCTAATACCTTCCTCACAGTTACGGTGAGTTCCCACAGTCCCCTGTTCTGTCATGTAAATTGCTGAGCTGTAGTTGGCCTCTTATCTCTCCGCCCAGTTTTATGTATTAGTCTTTGAATATGTATTTCCCCTCATTCATATGCATGTGTTCTAGAAAGTTCTCAGTGGTTCAATGCCCCATTGGTCCCCTTTCTCCTAGTCTCTCCCCCATCTCTTCCCATTGGCTTGTACCACTTCTACCTA